>PVKA01045817.1:0-15320 GCA_004027165.1 Ctenomys sociabilis | reverse complement strand
TTTTATTGAAGTACAAATATCAATCAGACAGTTTTAAGACACATTAACAAGACAGATTCGATAAATTAATACATTGCAAACTGTTTTCATACTGTTTTGGTATCATACAAGGTGCATACATAATATTATACTTACAGACATTATTATAGCAGATGTCTCATATCAGTAAATTAAGAGTGTAGCTGTTTACTTATTTTTTATACCTGAATTATATCAAAAATTCAATAATTATTTTCCTAGTGGATGACCATAGTACTAGAAGCCGACATAATATCCTGTCCAACCACCATTAGTGTAAATCTTGCCTCCCATAGGATTATGTAGAAGCACAGCGTTATCTATCCCAGCTGTACTGTCTATACACACACATCATGATTCTTCCCTTCTATACCCCTTCCTTTGTCCACACTTGTCAAAGGTGGGCACTCCATTGTCATTCAACTAACTTAGGTGCTTGAACTCGACAACACAATCCAACACAGTCCAGCATTCCACAACAATAGTGAGTTATTCAAAGAAGTTGTCGACCATAGCCTCATCTGTTTTTAAATTCTGAAGTGAGCTCCCAATTAGATATTCTTCAAGGGAAAGTGTTCAAAAGCTGTAACAATCCTAACAATGTCTGCTCACCTTAAATGCACTGAGTTTCCATATTTATGACATTCCTGAAGGGAGATTTTAGTGGAGCAAGAGGAACGGTTACCTTCCCTCATTCTCCTGCCAGCATCTATTCAGTGCTAGATGAGGTACAGGGCTACTCCAGGAGAGATCAGCTGCCATTGGCAGGGCACGGGGAGCAAAAGTAGTGTGACTCTGGCAAGGTGGTCTGAATGCCAAGCACGTCTGTGTTGTCTCTGCTGAGTTATTAGTCTTACCCTGCAACCCAAACACAATCTGTGCCTGCCTCAGGCTCCCTTCTCAGGCTGGCAGCAGGCAGCTGGGTAGCACCACTGCCTTCCATGGACTGTGGAGGACAGGGCTTTGCTCTGGCCTCTTGCCTTCTGCCTGGCTGCATGACCTCACCTTTGACTCTAGCTGCCTTTCATCCTGCTCAGCCTTTGCATACAGCACCATCCAAAGACGCCCTCCTGTTATGGAAAGATAGTGTGAATGAACATTGTTAGCAAGGTGCCACTGGTCCGAAGAGAATCTTACAGTTAGCTCATAAGACAAATAGAAGCAGCATATTATAACAAAGGAATGCAATCAAAGTTGCATTCAGTTTGTATGAATTAACCTGTATGTATTTTCTGAGGAATCTAAGGAGTTAAACCATTATTCCCACAGTCATCCTTAATAAGCATGAACAATCCAGAGTGGACATGGGATGGAAAACCCCAAATTACTGTATTATGTGGTCAGTCTCGCTGCTCTCTGAGTGCCCACAACGCTGGCCACTCTGCACTCAGTGGTGCTTCTTTACTTAACTATTTACTTGAAAAAATTATTAGGCCAATTATTACAATCTCCGAGTTCTATAAACATCAGAGATTTAAACTGAATTGTAAGGGATGAGTAGAAATTTGTCTTGTAGGCTCCGGTCTTTTTCTGTAATGTAGTGATCGTTCTGAGAATGTTTAAAGTATCCGTGTGCCGCACACAATCACATGTACATGGCAGTTAATATGCATCAAGGCCTTCTCATGTGCCATGCCTCATCTGATCCTCTATCTTGGGAGTCAGGGAACGTAAGTTATTGGTGCCACTCCACTGATGAGCGAAGTGGTTTTGGGGAGGCATGTGACCTCCTGGGAATCTCATTAACAGAAATAAGTTCCCAGTTCCTGGCTTTCTCTAAGCCTGGTACTGGCTTTGGTTTCTGTAGTATGTCATAATACCTTGCTTTTGAGTCACTTTTGTGTGATCCAAGAAATGAGACAGAGCCCCCTCCTGGTCCACAGCACCTCCATTTTGTCTTCCAACACTGGTTCCCAACATGTTTTCTGTCTCTCAGAAGAACACACAGCCTGTACTCAAGGCAGCTCTTGCAGAGGGGACACATCCCCCATAAATCTCTCTGATGACAGCAAAGGAAAGAGCCCCAGAAGCCAGGCCCAGGTGTTGAGAGAAAGGGAACAGTGCCAGGACTCAGGCCTGAGCCAAAGAAAGGAGCAACAGATTGAAAGGGGCCACTGAGTGCCAAATACAATGGATAGGGAACAAGCAGAAAGAAAAATATCCACACCTAGTGGCATTCTAGTGAAATCCCAAATTCTAGGAGTGAATAGATAAAAAGGAGAAAACAAAGTAGATTTTTTTTTTTTTGAGAAAGAGAGTGAAAAACAAAATAAAATGTTTCCTGCAAAAAAAGAGTAAGCAACCAGATTTCTGGGTTGAGTATAAGAACAACAATTTACTGAGAACACTCTGGAAATGCCAGAATGGACAGGGGTTTGTGAATGCCCCTTATCCCAGCCCTCCTATCCCAAATTCAGAGTAATTTAAGAGACTAGAAGGAAGAAGCAGATGAAGATTTAAGGTTTTGTCTTTATTTCTCAAGCAAGTTAGTTTGGAGGATGTGGCAGGCCAAGTGTTGGGTGTTAGTAGTCCCTCTGGTGGGAATTGGTCTGCCCAGCAGACAGAGTGTGGTTCCTGTGCCCTGCTGGCTCTCTCCCTTAGTGAACAGGGTGACCTAAAGGACCAAGCTCTGCAAAGCCAACTCTTCATTGGAGAGGAGAAAAGAGGGTTTGTCAGAGAGAGTGTATGGGGAGATTCCTTGTGATAGAAAGCGATAACACAGAAGACAAGGTGATTGCAGTTTTGGAAGAGACAGATACTCCCTGCAGTGGGCCGGACTTCAAGACAAAAGAGGAAACAAATGTAGCTACATTCTTCCCTAGAGATGGGCATCTGTGATTGATATTCTAAGTAGGTATCAATCACCTTGGCGGGGCCAGGGAAATGGTTCAGTAGAATAAGCACTTGCCTGGCAAGAGTAAAGGCCTGAGTTCAATTCCTGGTTCAAAAAAAAAAAGAAAGAAAGAAAGAAAGAAAGAAAGAAAGAAAGAAAGAAAGAAAGAAAGAAAGAAAGAAAGAAAGAAAGAAAGAAGGAAAGGAGAAAAAAAATCACATTGGAAGAGCCCAAATGAATCACTAACCTAACCCACAATAGGAAAAGACCCTGTCCTGTAGTCATGCTCTCTTGCTACATGACCGTTCCCCATTTGATTCCGATTTAATCAGTTTTACCTGAGCAATGGTGCTTTGCAATCTCATTGGCTGACCATAGCTTTGTCTGACATCATGCCCACTTAAGAGAGTTCCCATGTTCTCCACCACCTTAGACTCACCTTACTGCATGGTTTTCCTCTATAAAAGTCTTTGGAAGAGACAGCTTCCTAGAAACAACCCCCTTGGAGGGCCTACTTCTGTTCCTCTCTCCAACAGGAGCTTTCTTTCCCCCAATAAATATATCCTGCTTGTGGCCTCTATTTGTTCCTAAAAAATCCTTGTTCAGTTTTAGAGAACAAGAACTCATCCCAATTACCTTTCAGGTCAGGAGATCATTTTTCCCCTATATCATTTGGAGGTCACTATATAACTTTCACCCTTCCTGCCACCTCAGGGAAGACCCCAATCAGCTCCTCGGGTATGTCTAAACATGCTCTTCAAACTCCACCCCTGGCAAAAGGCCATAAAAGCCTCAGCCTCCCCTTTTCTGCACATTCTCTCTATGTCCTCAAAGAAAATAGAGCCCCTTTCCAAAAAAAAAAAAAAAAAAAAAAAAAAACCCAACACTAAGAAGTATTTCCTATAACCTTGATCAGAGTGCCTAAATGTATTTTTTAATTTTAATCCTCAATATAGTTCAGTAAGTGAGGACAGCAGGAGGCCCATTGCATGGATGAGTAAAATGAGACTTCTAGAAGCATTGGGGATGAACACGTATGTGCCATTTGCTGGTACTTTTACAATAACTCTCTGAATGGCTGCTGTGGCTTTGTTATATAATCCCAAGCAAGTGTCAGGATATTGCTTCATTTCTATTTCCAGAGACCTCTGACCCCTGTCTATTTTGCTTCCTAGAGTGCAGGACCCTTAATCCAGTGCTTCCTAGAGTGCAGGACCCTTAATCCAGTGTTCTTGAAGGCAAGATGCCTCCTCCCCTTGTCTGGCTTCACTGAACCACCTTATGGCCTGAACAGAGAATAAAGATGAATCTCCTGACTAAAATAAAAACCATTTTTGCTCTATGTAAAGGAATAAGAAATGGGATTGGACCATGTTCGGGGTCTTTGAATAAGAAGCGCTCTTCTATTTCCCCCACCCTGTACTTCCCTTCCCCTTCTTTCTTTCTCTTCTCTCCTTTCAATCTCCTTTCTGTGTATTCCACCTTGCTGCTGTCCCTGGCTTGTTGCCCATCAACTCTTCACTGCATGGACTTCTCCAGGGAGAACATCTCCCCCTACACTCTTATGCCAGACTTGAACTCTGAACACTGTCAATCCTGGAACTGTGTCTGTAGCTGGGCTTAAGGATGGGTCCTGGATGGCTACAGATGTAGAAGCTGACAGCAGAGTTTCAGGGAACATATTTTAAGATGCTTAGCACTCATGGTGGAGCCAGGAAGCGGGGTTATCAGTGTAACAATTGAGGATCCCTGAATGAAGAAAGAGCAAGTCTATTGTCTTTGCCTGAATCTTGTCCCCTTGATGGGAAGGGTGCAGAGCAATCTACTGGTGAAGAGGTCATTCAGCGTGAGGTGGTAGGTGGCTGGTACATCTCTGCTGATTTGGGATTACCAGAGGATACTGAATTTTGCATTTTAAAGTCATGAGATGCAGAGCTGGAGATGGAAGGTGAAGATGAAAGGGTGTAGCATATGTGACTTCCAAAGCCCACCTGCACCCATCACTGACACTGAGCAGCTTGCTGCATCCTCCTGGGGTTCCACGGATCAGCTTCCTGTTGATTCTGCTCTTCTTTTGCTCCTCATTGCCTGGCATCTTGTACTTGACTTTCCATAGCAGTAACCAACCTGTCTGGGGTTTCCCTGATCAATCCTAGTGGGGCAGATCCCAAGGCCCTCGCAACCCACCCTTAAGACAACCTGCATCTCCTCCACCAGTGCTGGAAAGTGGCAGCAACACAGTGCCCGAAAAGACTCCTATGGTGTGGTCTCTAATACGATGTGAAGAAGCTTGATGGATAGATGATGGAAGGATCAAAGATGTGGGAAAACGCTCTGGATTTACAGCTTTCTCATGGTTTTGGGTTCTCTCTGTCAGAGTTCCTAGTGGGATCTTTTTTCTTTTGTGACACTGTACTGAGCATAGAAGCACGTCAATCAATCTACAACATATACAGTGCTTTTATAAACATGACTTTCTCTGGGGTCCTTACATGGAGCGACCTGCCACCATGATCATTTTGATGCTACTGAAACAGGGTGGCTGTAAGACTGTCAGGGCCCAGTGCCTTCCCCGAGACTGTAGCTAGCCTGTTAGCATTTGAGCCTACATTTAGTGCCCTCTGAGCTATATCATGGATGCCACCTGTTAAAAGTCTCACTTCCATCCTGATACATGTGCAGGAATAGCAAATAGATGTGACCCTCTGTTTACTTTCGCTGGAGGATATACATTCTGGCTTGATGTCTCCTGAATATTTATAAACACACAGCTAATCCAGATGAGAGTGACACAATTTTTGCCCTTTACCTCGGAAACAGAGATAACTGGCCGGTTATCATATCTGCCTCCTAGTTTCCCCTATAACCAGTGCCTCTTCCCCAGTAACCAAGAGGAGACCAACTGCCGTGATTTCTTCTTTTACTAAGAATATTCCAGTGCTGACGAATAGCTCAGCAGACTAAGTGCCTGTTTAGGCAAGTTCAGGAACTGGGGTTCAATCCATGGCAAAACACTGACCCAGCCCTGCCCATGGGAACACTGAGCTGGCCACTGAGACTGGATGTGGTGGTGCACTCCTATAATCCCAGTGCTAGGAGACTAAAAACAGGAGGATTACTAGGAGTCCAAACTGCAGAGTGAGACCCTGTGTACCAAATACAACATTAAAAATAAAAGAACTTTTCAGTCTTCTCATCCTGTACTATAGGCTGAAGACAGGACTGAAAAATGATTTGGACCCAACCCTTCAGGAGCTACCCAACTACACAGGGAGACAACTGTCTGTCCACTCACTTTTCCATTCCTAGATGTAGGCATAACCTATTTATTAAGAATCAAAATCACACTGAGTGCTTCACTTGGTATATACGGGAGATTTCGAATTGTAACTGTTTTATAACTAACAGAAGCTTCATTCCACTGTGGCAATAAACAAATCGACACATTAAGGTGTAATGTAATGGCAGACGAGCAAGGATGTGGAAGAAAGAAATGCAGAGGTGCTGTGGGCACAGCAGTGAAGAGCATGGCTCTACTGGGAATATCGAGGAAGACTTCACCAGGGGTCCCACGTCTTAGTGGAAGACCTCACTCCTCTCTGCTGCCTGTGCAACTTCGTTTTCCTGCCTCACGTTTCTAAAGAAGCCAACATAAGTCTTATTTATGCTACCAGAAAGCTTCTAGGCAATTATTTTACTTATATTAAATATTAACCGTACACTCAGAGAGTTCCACCTTCCTTTCAAGCCTTAGCTCTCTTTCCCACTTTGGGAAGCTCTGTGTTTTGAGGTTGGTGTCTAATAGGGATGTCGTGCTAGGGCTAGGAGCCAGGAGCCGGGAGCGAGGCTTCACATGCCTCCCTCTCTGCAGACACAGGGTACATTTCAGGTGGCCATTGCAGCCAGAGTAGGTGGGCTTTGGAGTTTAGAATTCAATCTGTGCCTATCACCAAGTGACTTTGCAACCCTGGGCACAGCACTCATTTCCTTCATCTGGTAGAAAGAATTGAAGGGTGCCTAACTTGCTTCGTTTCTGTGGTCCCCTTGGGAAATAAAACAAATGTGAGGACAGATGCTGTCTCTGCAAAAATGAGAACCACACCTGACATTGTCTTGATATCTTTCACAGTGTAACTCTTTGATCATTGTTCTTGAGGCCATCCTTCACTGAGCACTGGTGTGTTGGTTCCTTTTCTGCAGTTGTGTAATTCTCACAGTACCCTTATTCAGAGAGGACTGCTGTCTTCCACTTTCAGAGGAACAAGCGAAGGCTCAGGAAAATGAACCCAGCAGAGGCTGTGTGTCTGGTCAGCGGCATTGCAGAGCCCCCAGCCAACAACTCCCCTGCGCTTTGCTGGGTAACCTTGCCCATCATCACATTTGGAGTGTGACTGTACCAGATTGGATAGACAGTCCTGCTCTCTTTAATTTGCCTTTCATTGGGATTGTAAGTAAGTCTTATTCATTCCCACTTCCTCTGAGCTTTGCACTTGAAAGCCACAAGAAACTTTGCCCCTCACTGTTGTCCTCTGGCAGAAAGCTTATCAGCCTCTGCCTTACAGCAATTATCTCCTCACCGATCTGTCTCCCCAAATTGACTGCGTTCTCTTCAGAGGCACATCTGTGTATTCCTAAATCTACACAGAAGGTTTCGTACCAGGGTCAGGGAGTATCAATGACAGGAATAACAATGAAGCCAAGGAGAGCTGTGTGTGGAATGTTTCCCTCAGGTCAGGGACTGTGTGACACATTGCACAATATCTCATCGAATTCACACTGCAACTGTTTTTAGTGCATGATATCATTCCCACAGTGGAGATGTGGAAAACGTGCACCTCAGAGCTTTTCAATGTCCCATGCATGGTGAGTAAAATCCTGCACTCAAGTCTGACTTCTCCAGATACATCCTCAACCTGCTGAATGACTAAATCAAGAAACTAAGCCAGAGCCTCCCCTCTTATCTCCCAGTTTTGTGTGTTTATCCCATGATTCAGAGAAGAGGAAGAAAATCAATCCTCTCATATGCACATTCTCCCACCCTTTCCATTTATCCATCCTTCAGAGTAGGATTTGAGACAGAACTTGAGAGGCCACCTGAGGACTGAAGTGGGACACTGATTTGTACTAAATGTCTTGTCTGAATTATCTTTAGCTCTCTATTATGTGCAGGTGGAGGACCAGAAGACAGATATAGGTGTGTTTCAGTCACCCATTCACATGCTGCATTTAAAATGGATTCATTCATTGTTTCTTTGTACAAGTAATTGAGGCTCTTCTGGTTGCCTTGTACCAATCTCATTCATACAGGAAAACAAAGAAAGGTCCCTCCATCACTATTTTTCAGTATAGAATACAAAATGTGTGAGGAGGCCTACCTAGTGTTGGCCCCTGACCGCATATATGGTGAGGGATAACTTCAGGGAGCACTGCTACTAACGGAAGGGCAGCCAAGCTACCACACGATGTGCTACATGCTCTCGCAGACAAAGTATGAATTTCAAGGCCTTGGTGGAACTGTCCACCCAGCCAGAGGAAGTCGGTCTCAGAGAACAAAAAGTCCAAGAACTGAGGAATGAAGGGCCATGGAAGACACAAGGGGAGAGCATTTCACCCAGGAGGGAGCAGTGGAATCAGAGACACATGAATTGAGCTAGATGCCTGGTTTCCTACCTACATCTGCACTGATAGTGCCAGGTAGGGTGTCACAGCATGTACCGGATGTATCTCCTATGACCAAAAATGTTTTCTAACTCAGCTTTGTGTTTCTAATCTCTGGACTATTACAACTAGAATGGCTGTTAGAAACCATCTAATTTTGCCAACTGATCCAAGAGGTGGAAAGGGTTATGATCATAGCCTCACAACTGGAACATGAAGTAGAAATCAGCTGCACAGAAAGCATTTCATGCTATGTTGGAAGGGAGCATGAAACTTCATTACCCCATTGTACCTAAGTTTTTTTTTTTTTTTTTAAGAAGCAAGATTTTCCTTCCTTAGCATGGATGCTAATATTTTCTGAGCTCAGTAGATGCAAGTCATTTTACTAAATGTAGTATGTAATGAAATCTCACTTAACCTTCTTGGGGGTTAGCAAACAAGGCCAGGTGAGGAAACTGAAGAAACTCAAGTTTCTTCTCAAGTCCACAAATAAGAGGCAGTGCAGCTGTGATGCCCGTCTAACTGGTGCATGGGCACGCACCGATGGCCCAGTGTCCCCAGCTGTTGACTTGACAAATCTCTGTAGGATTCAGAATACTTCTCTATCCTTTGGCTCCTTTTTTTTTTTTTTTTTTTTTTTTTTTTTTCCAGTACTGAGCATTGAACTCAGGACCTTTCACTTGCCAGGCAAGTGCTTATTCTACTGAGCTAACTCCCCAGCCCTTTTAGCTCCTTGATTGATCTGGTCCCGAGTGATTAGAGGGCTGAATTGGGCAGCCATGGTTGAGAGGATGAAGATGCTCCCAAGAACCATACTGTGCTTCTACATTATTTTTGGCATCATCTTGAGAAATGAAATAATGATTATAATAGGTAGTGGACAACTTTTTAAAAGAAAAGTGTTTTATTTAATGGGACTTCCTTAAATAGGTCAACCAATATCTGTCTAGTGGCAAAGAAAGGAACATAAACGAATATAGCTAATGAGACAAAAAGATAGATTTGGGAATATTTTGACAAATATGAATATGTACATATATATGTATAAATTTTGGTCTATTATCATCTTTTAGTCTATCTTCTTATAGTTAATCAGTTATCTATGAATATAAACATAACTTTTCATTTGATTATGGGTTATGATCCTGTATAATTATCTGATTATGATCCAGGAAATATTAGTAGAGAAATAGGCTCCTCTCTAATCCAATGGCAGAATCCAGACACCACTGCTGTTGTCTTCCTTGCCTTCCCTGACAGTCAAGCACCAGGCCTCCATCCTGCTGTGCATGTGTTCTGTCTACACCACTGGCTGCCAACCTCCTCCACCACCCTAGTGTCAGGCATCATTGTTTCCCATTCATAGCAGTAGGTTCCATAGTTTCACTTTTAGCACTGGGAAGCAGATCATTCTCTTTGCATGTGGCCTCCTTGTGTATTCAGAAGGCTTAGTTTCCCTAACCTTCACCTGCAGTTGTGATAACCAAAAGTGTCTCCAGTTCCAAATGGCTCCTGGGGAGTGAAGCAGATCCCAGTTGAAAAACACAGCCAATGGTCGGCAGCTACCTCAGGGATCACTCTTCCTCCAGTTTCCCTACCTCATCCAATCTGGTCTTTCTGAGACAAACAGATGGTTCTGCCACCCTGATGCTTAAAGGAAAAATGAAAACCCTGTAGGTTCTCAAGAATGTCTTAAAAGCATACATCTGAGAGTAGGCTATTCATGAAGGTGGAAGCCTATTCCACGAGAGCTATAAATTGCTGGACTTCCAACTTTGTCAAAAGGGAGGAGACCTGCTTCCAGCTGTGCTTTGGCTATATTAGGGAAGATGAACTGAGAATTGTGGAAGAAGAGAGGTAAATCTTAAGAGACCATTCAGCATGTATTAAAATTATCACAATGAAAACTGGGACATAGGACAGCCATAGAATGGATAAAAATGAAGGTCAGTGAAACTATTTCATAGATCAAATTCTGTCTGATTCACATTACTGCTTAACACCAGGGGCGCATGCCCACTGCATATTTGAACTTCTACAATTGCCAGCACATGCTCTGTGACCCTGGGGAAGCCACTTGCATTCCGTGAGCCTCTTGGTTCCGCTACCTGTAACACTGAGCCTAAGCTGTCTTCTAATGATCCCTCAGCTTTACAGAGGCCTCAACAGAGACTTCTCAGAGAACTAGGAGCCCCAGCACTGTGCCCTTCTGGCTCTATCACTCAGCACATGGCCAGATGGAATGTCCTGCGGATCCAAGTCCACAGCCATCATGGGGCTGGCCGCCAGCGACCAGATACGAGTGGCTAGGAGGGAAGGACATTATGTGGGAGAATATGCATGTTCACAGCTCTGAGGATTAAAGGCCCCTGTTCTTATCACTGCTGAACAGAGTATTATAAATCCAGTCTTAGAATACCAAATCCCCTTGCGGTTTGGCCGTTGTGAGGGAATATTAAAAAGGCCAGAGACAGGAATAATCAGTTTCCAAATGACACATTGTCAAATAAAGCGTGTCTCACATTTTCCCTTTCTTTCCTTTCTCTGGCTCCTTCTCTTATGCCTGGATATTTTAACATGGAAAATAGATTAAAATGAGGCCAAGCTGCAAGGCATTCTGAGTTTGAGCCTTCAGAAGGCTCCCTTGGTGGGGTGATTTGGGGATGCTTCTCTTTGTAAAATGCTGTAATTTTTCAGTTTTTGACATTGTATGTGTAAGCAAATGAGGTGAAGTTACCGATGTTGGGGGAAAAAAAGCCAGAACAACCAAAGGGGGTCATAAAAGCTTTGATCAGGGGTCATGTGTATACAGGGGTTGGGGTCAAAGCTAACACAAAGTCTATAGCTGTACTGTGAAGTCCAGTTATAATTTTAGGTTTCAAAATGCTTAGAATGCATTTTTTCAGGTGCATGCTCCACAGTATAGCTGGTCAAATGCAGCCTAAGATAGAGGTACTGACCAAGGTAGTGATCTCCAAGCTGAGAGGCTGCAAGAGCTGATCTATGTAGGTCAGGCTCATGGGGCTGCCATAACCAATTACCACAAACTGGGTGGCTTCAGAAAAGAAATTTATTCTTGGTCAGCTCGTGAAGCCAGAAATGGAACACTAAGACATCAGTAGAGTTCGATTCTTCTGGAGGCACCGGTGAAGATGCCGCCCCAGCTTGTGGTGGCCCATCTTCTTCCCTTGATTTGGAGACTCGTCATTCCTTTGTCATCTCTTCACCTTCACATGGTTGATTGCTGTGCAGCCCTCTGTCTTCTTCTCTTCTTATCAGGACACTAGTCTTTGGATTTAGAACTCAGAGCAACTGAATCTTAATTAATAGCAGCCACAGAGGTCAAATTTCCAAATAACATCCCTTTGTGGCATTCTAGAAGGGCGTGGTTTTGGACAGACTGCAGCTAGTGAATGTGCATCTTAGGTTGAAGGATCAGTACATGAAGATAAGAGGGGGTGGCCTTTTGGGAGAAAGCTATACATTTTATGGCTGTAGGATAAAGGGTATGGTGGGTAGACCTGCTAAGGCTTTTGGGGAACCTAGGCAGGAATAGGAAGCAAGGGCCAGTGAAAGACTTGAGAATCAGGCTAGGAAGGACAGGCATTATTCTGAAGGCTTTGGGGAGCTAGGGAAGAGGTTTTTGTTTTTGAAGCCAGAGACTGTACAATTTGACTTGGGATAGAATGGGGAGGCTAGAGGTCAGGCTGGTATATGCCAGCTTGGTGGTGTCAGGCTCCTTGCCCCATCTTTCATTGGCTTGTTTAATCCTTAACATAACTTTTCACATTGAGCACAACCAGTGTCATTTTAAAACAAGCTTCTTAGAGCCCATGGAATTAAGATATTGCAACACGCTTGTCACAGCCAATGGCAAGCAGGGAGGCAGGGAGCCGCATGCCCAGACGTGTTTTTCCTGTTGCTCCATTCCGACCATGACATCTGCTGTTGTTGCCCTTGCTCAGCTCTGCTGAGGAATTCAGGACTCACTGTCAGTAACTGAGCTGGAGGGGCACGCAGTCTGCCTAGAGAGACTTGTTGAAGGAAGTTTCTAGAAGGGCTGGGCACACACTTCCCTCTCATGCCTCTGCCAGGCTCCCAGCCTCATAGCCTGGTGAAATTTTCAGATCTTTCTCCCACCTGTCTGTGCAGCTCACAATCTCATAGAAGCAGTCCTCTACCTGATCGACTGGCACTGTTCGCTTCCTGGGACTTATAGCCATGTCTCCAACTTTGTCCTGAGCAGCCCCCAAGTGAGTACAGCCCAAGTTGGATTTGACAGTAGTTCATCCTTGAAACCAGGAGGAGCTCAGCACATCACCCCCAAGCCTCGACCTCTTATTGGCTTGCTTTTGAGTTTCATACATGCTGTCTGTCTTTTCGTCCCTCCCTGGTGGCCCTCTTGTTCTGCTGTGTTTTCTCCAGCATGGTGCCCATGTTTGGTCTGGTGCACACTCAAAGACCAGACTCCATAGCCTTGCTCATTCCAGTCCATTGCTCCTGCTTCTCTGCCTGCTTGTCCCTGTTAAAAAGCACTTTCAAGGAGCAGGTGCACTACTGTGGACATAGGTGTGGCTCAGGACGGCAGCTAGGACCAGCAGAAGTGCATCCAGAGGACAGTGGCTCTCTGCTTCTGAATCCCACATCTAATTTCCTCGGGTAGAATGGCACAGGATAGAAATGGTAGCATGGTTTTCAAGTTTCTTTGCTTGTGCATAACACTCTTCAGTATATAACAAATGAAAGAGCTGGTCTCAAATTTGCTTTGCACAACATCCCTGTAGGGAGCCTGTTGGAAATTGTCTCTGCACTGGGTGTTTGCCAAGCTCTGATAAGTATCCTTTCCCCATGAACTCACATCTCACCTCCCTCTACAAGGACGTTTTTGGCCACAAATTTTATATATATTTTACAAATTGTGTACACATGCATACATGCCCATACATAAATGTGGATATTTAGGCTACTTGATTTGTGTTAATGGGAAAAACCTGCTTGGAGCTCCTGAAGTTGCTCATTACCTAATCAAGGTAAGGCTCTGGCCACTGCTCCATTGCTATCTGCCACTTGGTTTCCTCTGCCAACCACTGCCCAACCCAGTCATGGCAACACATTCTGCCTTCCCACACTGAGCATCCAAAAAAATGCACAGGTACCTCTGGTGAGTGGACCAGTTCCTCTTGGTCCACACAGGTATCCTAGAGCATTCACCTCCTGCCCCCATAATGCTTTGGGTTTAACATCTGTCTTCTTTGTGACACTTTATATGAATCATTAATAAGAATTGCATTAGTCCGCAGCAAAACCTGTTCAAAGGGAAACAACTGGTCATGCAGGTAGAAGTAAAAAAAAAAAACATAGGCACTAGAATTTAAAAAAAAACAGCAGCAACAACAAAAACAGAATCAAACAAAATACATGTGCAAACATGAAGCTTGGGTCTGGCTCTTCTCACCATCTAAGTATCCGAGCCTTCCCCCTTCACTGTGTGATGCGGGGTCCCTTCTAGAATCTGCGTGTCACTCCATGGGGATCCAACAGCATAGCCTCAGCCTCACAGAGATGAGCCATGATATGAGTGAGGGGAGCCCGATAACCCTTGAAGGCCTCCCCCAATCAGAGCAAGCGTTCCTGGCAGAGAGGCAGTGGGGGGAGGCGTGAGGAGCCAGACCTTCATCCTGGGCCTGGGGGAGTATAGTCATAATTGGGAAATGCTTCTGCTCTTAAGGAACTTGGAGCAGGTCACTGCATGATTTTTATGAATCAATTAAGATACATTTATAAAACCATTAGCTTATATCCAAGTATTATACTATGTATAAATTCAAACATTTAGGAGATAAAAAATGTTCAAGATAAACTTCAGTTCACCTTAAACTTCTGGTTGAAGAAACTCCAGAGTGGTCCTTGTTCCTTCACTCATATATCCATGTATTTATTTGTTGACAAATATGTTTTAAATGCTTATTGTCTCACAGACCATTTTTTGAAAGCTGGAGATTTACAAGACCACTGGCTTTGAAAATGAAGTGAACAGTCTATCTGGAAAGTATGTGTGATGTAGTGATTCTGTCTTGTGTGTTCAGCAGGATGCATGAAAGGCTTTTGAGCCCACAATGACCTCATCCTAGGGATAAAGAAACAGGCAGAGAGGGCATGTCAGCTCTCCTGGGGTCACTAGCAGTGGGTGGCAGGGTCGTGGATCAGATTCCCGAGAAGCTGCATGACCATCACCATCATCACTAAGTACCATCATGCGCCGCTCAATTCAACATCATGAAAAAGTAACAGCAGGGCCTCTTCCTCATCATTTGATGCCTATAGAAATCAAGTCTCTAAGAAGTTTTGCATTGCCCTGGCTCATACAGCATATTGATGAAAAAGCCAGGTTTTGAAACGCTGTCTCTCTAGCTTCAAAGCTGTGGCCTGCAGTTCCTGGGGCTCCGTGATGCAAAGAGGGATTTGGGCAGAACGCGATGGAGGGAGAAATTCCTTCTGGTGTCATGGTCCAAAGAACCCTGGCCTACGTGCTTGCCTTCTTTTTTCCTGCTCCAGGGTGGCCTCATCGCGCTGTTGCTGCTGTTGCTGGTCTTCACGGTGGCTCTGTACGCACAGCGGCGCTGGCAGAAGCGTCGCCGTATCCCCCAGAAGAGTGCCAGCACGGAAGCCACACACGAGATCCACTACATCCCGTCGGTGCTGCTCGGACCCCAGGCTCGGGAGAGCTTCCGCTCCTCGCGGCTGCAGGCCCACAATTCTGTCATTGGTGTGCCCATACGGGAGACGCCCATCCTGGATGACTACGATTATG
>PVKA01045816.1:0-15317 GCA_004027165.1 Ctenomys sociabilis | reverse complement strand
ATCTTAAGCGCATTAACAACATAGGCAGAATCTGAAACTAAGTTAAATGGGAAAGAGCATGTCTTAAAGACTTCAATTACTATTTGTAACTCAACCATCTGTGGCGTGCCAGGACGGAATTGGTGCTGTACTGGCTGCTGAGCCCCCACCATGTATGCTCCACACCCTGTCTTGGAGCCGTCCGTAAACACATTCACAGCTCCTGAAATAGGTCGAGATGCTGTAATTTTTGGAAAAACTACTGTGTTCCTTAAAAAAAGTCATTAAAGGATGCTGAGGATAGTGATTATCTAAAGCACCAGCAAAGCCGCAACGCGATACAGCCCAATCATCGACTGTTGCACATAAGGTAGAGACTTGATTGGCAGTGTAAGGCACAATGACAGAGACAGGAGCAATCCCGAAAAACTGGATGGCTTGTTGTATCCCACACAGGGCTAAGGCAGCCACAGCGGCAGCATAGTACTCAATCAATTTGGCTGGTGAAATCTTTGGATGAATCCACAATAGCGGTCCCTCTTACCACAATAACCCTGTAGGCTGGCAACAGGTTGGTAGAATGCATAAGGTAATCTTCCCATTTTCCTGTACTCTATACAGAAAAGCATCCTGTAGCCACTCCTCTACCAACTTTAAAGCTTTTCTTGCCTTTTCATCTAATTGTCTCGGAGAATCTAATGCCGAATCACCTTGCAAGATATCATAAAGGGGCTTCAATTCGTAATTGGCCAATTTTAAATACCCTCTAATCCAATTAATATGAGTGGCAGCAGCCTCTTCGGCTGCGAACTCAATTAGAAAAGCTCTCCAGTCTAGGTATTGACCAGGGCTCAGGCATGCTCGAGCCAGGCCACTCCAATCACCAGGTGTCATACAGTGTCTGTTTAGGGCCTCTACCTGGGCTATAGTAAAGGAAGCTGTAATGCCATAGGTTCTAACTGATTCAGCCAAGGACTTTATCACTTTAAAATCTAAGGGTTCTTGATATCGATTTCCCTGGGCATCCTGAAATACAGGGAAAGCTAGGGGGAGTTCCAATCTTACTGTTCTCCACACTTCTGGATTAAAGGAATGCCCCGAATGACCTCCTCCTCCACTGTCCCTATAAGGCAGAGGAGCTGTGGGACCCACCCTACACTCTGGGGAGGAGCAGCAGGGCTTCTCTACGCCCAGCGCTTCCTTTTTCTCTTGACTTCTCTTTTCTTTAACCTTTAATCTCCTAACTGCCTCAGCAAGCACTAAGTCATCCTCCTCTGGGTCAGTGGATTCAGGAGGCTCCAACTCAGGAAGATCGGGGTACAAGCCCTTTCCTCTTTTTGACCCCCTTTCACTGCCTGCTTTTTCGGACCTTTCCTCCTGTAGCTGTTCTAGGGCTACCCACCCACTCTCCACTGTCTCACTGCAATGCCGGTCCTCTAAGCAGCCTCGGATCGGCTTCCAAATTGGCCTTAACAGCTCCTGTAGAGCCAAAAAAATTGGGAGCGAAGAAGAAGCGCCCATGGTAAAAATCCTTTTCACTTTCACCTTTAAACCCGCTCATCAGCGAGTCTTATCCTGCTCTCTCTTTAACTACAGAGAAGAGCAACTTATTCCCCGCTTTTGTCGCGGATCCCCAACTTACCTGAGGACTTACCGGTGCACCCCCTGACCACAGAAAGTTCTGAGCTGTCGTCGACCGCACCGCAGGAACACGTTCCCTATACGGGCCACCACTTGTCGCACGCAACCTCGCCAGCAAGGAAGACGCAACACTAGACTCTACTTTCAGCTGTTTATTCAGGACCCTTTGCAATCTTCTTCTATGTCAAGGGGGAAGCCCGCTCTTAGCTAAATACCTTCTGGGCGTCCAATCCCGGAAGGCCACGTGGGTGTCACCAATAGGTCCAGGTACGCGGAAGTGAGTCATAGCTTTAGCCTTAGCCATATATGGAGTTGTTTATCATGGAGAGCACTCACCCAGCGGGGGGTGGAAGGCAGAAGCCAGCACCATCTTTCAGGTGCGGCTATTCGCAGCTCTCTACAAGTGAAAGGTTCAACATTATTAGGCATCAACTTTAGGGGAGATTCCTTATTTTGAAGACAATTACCTAAGGAGTCTTATCCAATTAGTTTGCTTGTAGGTAAACTGTTGCTGAGGACTAAGTGTTCAAATGTGCTTTCTGTGGTCAAAATGTTACATTTCCATTTGATAAACTTATGATCTTGCAATAAATATGTGTAAGTATTTACACACTGAACATATATACCATAAGTATACACATATAAAATTTAAATGTATACCCTTTACTTGGCATTTCTCCTTTAGGCCTAGAAGGTCTGCTCTTTTCTTAGATCACCTTGGGTTGGTTCATCATATTTTCATCCAGTCCTTTGCTATCAATCCAAAGATTTTCCTGGAGGCAAGTGCAGAGGAGCAGTATGAAAATGACAGATGGGAACCAAGTTCAAGGAGACTAGGATGCTGTCAGAAAACTTCTGTATACTCATAAAGACATCATTGGTGCAAAGACAGGAAGAAATCTTAAAGATTAGATCAGAAATTAGTTCAATTGAGATGAAGAAAACAGTTCAAAGAATCCACAAATCAAAAAGTTGGTTCTTGAAAGACTAAATAAAGTTGATAAGTCTCTAGCCAACCTCATCAAAAAAGAGGAAAAAAAAAAACTCAAATAGAAGCAGTAAGAAATGAAAAGGGTGAAATCACCACGGACCCAGTGGAAATCCAGAAAATTGTCAATAGCTACTTTGAGACTCTTTATGCTCACAGAATAGAAGACACAGAAGAAATGGACAGATTCCTCAAAAGGTACAAATTACCAAAACTGAACCAAGAAAGTACAACAACTCTCAATAAGCCAATGACAGCCAATGAAATACGAAAAGTAATAAAAAGCCTACAGACAAAGAAAAATCCTGGTTCTGATGGATTCACAGCTGAGTTCTATAAGAACTTTATAGAAGATATAATTGTTATACTCCTCGAACTCTTCAATGAAAGTGAAATTGAAAAGGAAACAGTCCTCCAAAAATCATTTCTGGAGGCAAGTATTATACTGATTCCAAAACTAGGGAAAGACACAACCAAAAAGGAGACTTACAGGGCAATTTCCCTCATGAACATAGAAGCAAAAATACTCAATAAAATCCTAGCAAATAGAATACAGCAAATCATCAAGAAGATCGTACACCATGACCAGGTAGGATTCATCCCATTGATGGAAGGATAGCTAAATATTCAAAAATATATAAATGTAAACAGTATATTAATGGACCACATCATCATCTCAATTGATGCAGAAAAAGATTTTGACAAAGTTCAACATTCATTCATGTTCAAGGTCCTAGAGAAAATTGTAATGGACTCTACCTTAACTTGATAAAAGCCATTTGTGACAACCCAAAAGGTAATATAATCCAAAATGAGGAAAAATTGAAATCTTTTACTCTGAAATCAGGTACAAGACAAGGATGTCCTCTCTCACCCCTCCTATTCAATATAGTTTTAGAATAATTAGCAAAAGCCATCAGACAAGAGGGAGAAATAAAAGGAATAAGAATAGGTAAAGAAGAAGTTAAATTATCACTATTTGCAGATGACATGGAACTTTACTTGGAAGACCCCAAAAATTGCACCAAGAAGCTACTAAAACTGATACAGAAATTCAGTAGCATAGCAGGATACAAAGTCAATACTCAAAAGTCAATAGCATTCCTCTACACAGACAACAAGCACAGTGAAAGGGAAACAATAACTTCTACAATAGCACCGCAGAAAATGAAATACCTTGGAATTCACTTAAGCAAGGAAGTCAAAGATCTTTTCACAGAAAATTACCACATCCTAAGAAAAGAAATTATAGAGGATTTCAGAAAATGGACAGATATTCCCTGCTCCTGGAGAGGAAGAATGAACATCATGAAGAGGCCATACTCCCAAAATTGCTGCACAGATTTATCAAACTGTCACCAACATACATTCCAGACCTAGAGAAATCATTCCTAAAATTTATTTGGAACCAGAAAAGACCTAGAATAGCAAAGTCAATCTTGACTAATATAGACAAGGCAAGAGGCATCACAATTCCTAACTTGAAATTATATTACAAAGCCTCTGTGATAAAATCAAGATGCTATTGTCAACGAAATAGACCTCAAGAACAATGGAGGACATTAGAAGATACAGAGGCATCTATGAACACACTCAGCCATCTGATCATTGACAAAGGGACCAAACAAGCTTACTGGAAGAAAGATAGCCTCTTTAACAAATGGTGCTGCAAAACCTGGCTTTCTACATGCCGAAAACTAAAACTTGAACCAGCTCTATCAGCATTCACTAAGCAAAAATCAAAATGGATTAAAGATCTAAACATCAAAACAGGAACACTAATGTCCTGGAAGAGAAAGTAGGAGAAACTCTTGAAGACATAGGGGTAGGCAAAGAGTTCATAAACAAACAAATTTTTGCATGGGAAACACTTGAAAGAATTAACAATTGAGATCAACTCTTCTTGAGAACTTTTTGCAGGTCAAAAGTAATGGTCAACAGAGTGAAAAGATAGCCCACAAATTTTGAAAAAATCCTAACTAATCAGCAATCAGACAAAGGTCTTCTCTCTGGAATATACAAAGAACTAAGATATATTAGGGCCCTCAAATTTAAAGACTCAATGAAGAAATGGGCATCTGAGATGAACACACACTTTTCAGAGGATGAAATTAAAAAATACAATAAATATATGAAAAAATGTTCCACATTGCTAATCATCCATGAATTACAAGTTAAAATGACAATGAGGTACATTCTCACTCCAGAAAGAATGGTTATCATAAAGAAATCAACCAAGAACAAATGCTGGAGAGGATGTATGGAAAAGGGAACACTTCTCCAGTGCTGGTGGGAATGTAGACTGGGCAACCATTATGGAAATCAGTGTGGAAACTCCTCACAAAAGTACGACTGGAAATCCTATTCAAGCTGGCTTTCCCCTTACTGGGAATTTTCTCAGAGGAACTGAAAGCATCATATCAAAGTGATGTATGTGTTCCTATGTTTATAGCAGCACAATTTGTGATAGCAAAATCTTGGAAACAACCAAGGTGCCCATCACATGAGGAATAGTTGAAAAAGATGTGGTATTTCTATGCAATGGAATACTACTCAGCGATAAAGAATGATAAACTTGAAGCATTTATATTGAAGTTGATGCCACTTGAACATATACTCGTAAGTGAAATAAAGCAGACACACATGTGCAAATATTGTATAGTCTCCCTCGTATAAGAAGTCAAAAGAAGAAATACAAATAGAAATGTACAACAACAACTAAGAAGAATTTAGTCAGATGGTTAGGACAAACTTAACAGCATATGCTGCAAGGTACTAATCAGCTTTTCTTCTCCATGGTTAACATCTTAAGTTCACAGATCAAAATTGGAGAAATAGTAGAGCCACAAGGCCAGCCAACCTTTTGGCCCTAGCCTTTCACATTCAGCGAAGACTCAGGACATAGGAGAACCTGTACTGTAACATCATGAAACTCAGTTGAGCCCCAAATTTTCTCATCAAGGAGATCATGAAGCCACAGAAGAAAGAGATTGATGATCTAAAGTGTGCCTGGTGAGAGTCACATGGAGAGAAAACTTTCAGGCTCTCACAGAGCAAACTAGTCAAGCACTAGCTATGACTCATTCACATGGATGACACAGACAAAGGATCTACAGACTAAGGTACAGGATTACAAGATAAACCCTGATGAGACTTCACTGAAATCATCAAAAACAAAAGCTACATCTTTTCGTATATAGAAATAGTACAGTTAGGATAAATACCCTGTGCTTCTACATAATTCTATGCGAAACAAGATTTGCACTAATAGTGGTTGGACAAGATATTATGTCAGCTTCTAGTACTATGGACAACCACTAGGAAAATAACAAGGTAGAAAGGATTAATTATTGAATCTCTGATATAATTCAGCTATAAAAAATAAGATAAGAAAACAGTTACACTCTCTTAATTCACTGATTAGAGACATTTGCTATAATAATGTCTGTAAGTATAATATCATGTATGCACCTTGTATGATACCAAAACATTATGAAAACTGTGTGCAATGTATTAATTTATCAAATCTGTCCTGTTAATTTGTCTTATTGTTAGTTGTTCTTCAATAAAATAAAAACTAATGAAAAATACAAAAGAAAGAGCTTTCCAAAAAAATATAAATGAAGTCAACAACTTCAAAAAAACAAGACACCATCGAAAAATATGACCTTAATGTTCTTCATCCTAAATATTTTTATAATAACCAATTAGGAAATAAGAGGATGAATAGAAGTAAAGGAAATATAAGACAGGAATGTGCAATACAATAAAAACATATTTGAATACCTCTCATCTTGTTCTTGTATGTATGTACCATTTCTAATCTTTATGAATTGTTATACTCTCCTTAAATAAATTAAAAAATAAAAGGTTAAGAAACAGATGAAAAAATTAACGTTTATTGAAAGCAATCATTTTGAATCTTTTTTTGCCTGTACAATTCTGATTTTATCACAATCACTTTGTAGTATAATTTCAAATCTGGGCTTAAATGTCACCTGTCTTGCCTTTGTTGGCCAGTATTGTTTTTCTATTCTAGGTCCCTTCTGATTTACAATAAATTTTAGAAACACTTTTCACTAGATCTATGAGGCATTTTGATGAGATTTTGAGAGAGATTGCATTAATTCTGTATAATAATTTTGGAAGTATGGCCATTTTCACAATGTTGGGTTTTCCTATCCATGAGCAAATAATATCTCCATTTTCTGAAATTCTCTTCAATCTCTTTTTCAGAGTACTGTAATTTTCATTCAATAATTTTTTTGCTTCTTTGGTAGATTAATTCCTGTTTCATTTTTGTTGGGGGGTGATGATACTGTGAAGCATATTATTTCTCTCTCAGTGTGTTTGTTACCGATATAGAGGAATCCTATTGAATTTTGTGGTCAACTTTATAAACTGCTATACTACTGAATTAATT
Organism: Ctenomys sociabilis; assembly: GCA_004027165.1. Classification (NCBI taxonomy): domain Eukaryota; kingdom Metazoa; phylum Chordata; class Mammalia; order Rodentia; family Ctenomyidae; genus Ctenomys; species Ctenomys sociabilis. Next base: position 8,286 of record PVKA01045816.1, on the reverse strand, counting down.
TATTAGTTCTAGGAGCTTCTTGGTGGCATTATTTTGGGTGTTCTATGTAGAATATTATGTATCTGTGAATAATGATAGCTTAGGGCTAGAGAGATGGCTCAGTAGAATAAGTGCTTGCCTGCCAAGTGCAAGGGTGTGAGTTCAATCCTGGTATGGTACTTGCATATTTTTCCTATATTTTCTCCTTTCTCTCCTCTTCATTGTTTAATCCTTTAGTTCAATTTGTTTTCATTTTATGATATCTGTTATACCTTTCAGGTTTTACTTCTTCTTTTGGGACCTTATACTAGGGAGACAATACAATATTTACACATGAGGATCTAATTTGTTTCATTTATGTGTATCGCTTGTAGTTGCATCCATTTAACTATGAAGTCTTCAAATTTGTCTTTCTTTATAGCTGAGTAGTACTCCACAGTATAAAAATACCACATATTTTTTCTTTCTTTTGAAATTTAATTTAATTTTATTGAAGAACAAATAGCAATGAGACAGTTTCAAATGAAATTAGCAGGACAGATTCAATAATTAATGCACTGCATATTTTTTTAGTGTTTTTTTGTGTTCAAGGTACATACATTATATTCTACTTACAAACCATTAGAGCAGATGTCTCTAATCAATGAATTAAGAGAATGTAGCTGTATACTTATTTTTAAAGCTGAATTATAGTATAGTTTCAATAATTAATACTTTCTACCTTGTTATCTTCCTATTGGTTGTCCACAGCACAAGAAGCTGACAGAATATACTGTCCAAACACTATTAGTGCAAATCTTGCTTCTCATAGAATTATGCAGAAGCATTCCGTATTTATCCTAACTGTACTGTTTACACAGACATAAAAAGGTTCTTCACTTGTATTCCCCCTTTTTTTTGTTTAGACCTGTCAAAGAAGGGCATTCCATTGTCATTCAATTATTATACGTGCCTGAACTCAGTGAAACAATCAAATACTATTCAGCAGACCACAACAATAGGGGGTTATCTGAAGAAGTTGTTGACTAGAGCCATTTAGAACTCAGCTTATTATTATGACCTTATTTTATACACCTCACTTGTATACTTTTCTGCTAGATGGTTAAGACCCAGATAAAGCAAGACCTATAGAACAAAAAAATATGTAGCTTTTGTATCTGACATTATGAGTCAGGTCCCCTCAGGGTTTGTCCTGTAACGCCATACCTCACTCTGTAGATTCTTTGTCAGTGTCAGCCATGTGGATGAGTCATGGCCATTGTTTGAACAGCTTGCTCTCTGTGAGAGCATATGATAATATTTTCTCTCCATGAGACTCTCCTTAGGCACACTATACATCATCGATTGCATTCCTCTGTGGTTCCATAATCTCCTTGATCAGAAAATTTGGGGCACAACTAAGTTCTACGATGTTACAGTACAGATTCACCTATGTCCTGAGTCTTCACTGACCTTGAAAGAATAGGGTCAAAATATTGGCTGACCTTAGAGCCCTTCCATTTCCCCAATTTTTGATCTGTGAACTTAGGTTGGTAACCATGCAGAAGAGAAGCTGATTAGTACAGTGCAAAATATGCAGTTAAGTTGGCCTTAACTATCTGACTAAATTCTTTTTAGTTGTTGTACATTTCTATTTGTATTTCTTCTTTTGACTTCTTATACTAGGGAGACTATACAATATTTGCACATGTGTGTTTGCTTTATTTCACTTACGAGTTCTTGGTTGATTTCTTTATGATAACCATTCTTTCTGGAATGAGAATGTATCTCATTGTCGTTTTAACTTGCAATTCATGGATGATTAGCAACGTGGAACATTTTTTCATATATTTATTCTATTTTTTAATTTCATCCTCTGAAAAGTGTGTATTCATCTCAGATGCCCATTTCTTCATTGAGTCTTTAAATTTGAGGGCCCTAATATATCTTAGTTCTTTGTATATTCTAGAGAGAAGACCTTTGTCTGATTGCTGATTAGTTAGGATTTTTTCAAAATTTGTGGGCTATCTTTTCACTCTGTTGACCATTACTTTTGACCTGCAGAAAGTTCTCAAGAAGAGTTGATCTCAATTGTTAATTCTTTCAAGTGTTTCCCATTCAAAAATATGTTTGTTTATGAGCTCTTTGCCTACCCCTATGTCTTCAAGAGTTTCTCCTACTTTCTCTTCCAGGACATTGAGTGTTTCTGTTTTGATGTTTAGATCTTTAATCCATTTTGATTTTTGCTTAGTGAATGCTGATAGAGCTGGTTCAAGTTTTAGTTTTCGGTATGTAGAAAGCCAGGTTTTGCAGCACCATTTGTTAAAGAGGCTATCTTTTTTCTAGTGAGCTTGTTTAGCCCCTTTGTTGAAGATCAGATGGCTGAGTGTGATTGTAGATGCCTCTGCATCTTCTAATCTATTCCACTGATCCTCAGGTCTATATCCTTGCCAATGCCATCTTGATTTTATTACAGAGACTTTGTAGTATAATTTCAAGTCAGGAATTGTGATGCCTCCTTCCTTTTCTTTGTTGTCCAGAATTCCCATTGCTATTCTAGGCCTTTTATGGTTCCAAATAAATTTTAGGAACGATTTCTCTAGGTCTGGAGGTATGTTGATGGCAGTTTGATAGGGATTTCATTAAATCCTTGCAGCAATTTTGGGAGTATTGCCATCTTCACGGTGTTCGTTCTTCCTATCCAGAAGCAGGGAACTTCTGTCCATTTTCTGAAATCCCTATGATCTCTTTTCTTAGGGTATTGTAATTTTCTGTGAAAACATATTTGACTTCCTTGGTTAAGGGATTTCCAAGGTATTTCCTTTTCCACGGTGCTATTGTAAAAGGTATTGTTTCTATTGTTTCCCTTTCAGTGGGTTTGTTATTTTTGTAGAGTAATGCTATTGACTTTTGAGTATTGTCTTTGTATCCTGCTATGCTACTAATTTGTCGATTCTAGTATTTTGTTGTGGAGATTTTTGGGTCTTCTAAGTAGAGTATTATGTCATCTGCAAATAGTTATAATTTAAGTTCTTGTTTACCTATTCTTATTCCATTAATTTCTCCCTCTTTTCTAATGGCTCTTGTTAATGATTCCAAAACTATATTGAATAGGAGGAGTGATAGAGGACTTCTTTGTCTTGTAACTGATCTGACAGTAAAAGATTTCAGTTGTTCCCTGTTTAGAATTGTATTAGCCATTGGGTTGTCATAGATGGCTTTTATCAAATTGAGTTAGAGATCATCTATTCTAATTTTCTGTAGGGTTTTGAACATGAATGTGTGCTGGACTTTGTCAAAAGCTTTTTCTGCATCAACTGAGATGATCATGTGGTTTTTAGATTTCTGTATATTAATAGACAGAAATCTATTAATATATTGTGTTACATTTATAGATTTTTGAATATTGATCCATCCTTGTATCCCTGGGTTGAATCCTACCTGGTCGTGGTGTATGATCTTCTTGATGAATACCACATTTTTTTCATCCATTCTTCAGGTTTTTTTTTTTTTTTTTGGTTTCTTCCAAGATTTGGCTATGATAAATTTTGATGCTATAAATCTGAGTGCACTTATATCATTATGGTATTATGTTTTCAGATTTTTTGCAAAAATACTCAATAGAGGTATAGCTGGATTGAATGGGATTTCAAATCCTAGCTTGCATTTTTTAATTAATTTTATTGAGAAAGAAATGGTAATGAGACAATTTCAGAACTGATTAGTAGGACAGTTTCAATAATTAATACATTGCATATTGTTTACTTTGTAGTGGTTATTTATAGACAAGATGCAGACATTATACTCTGTTCACAAACACTATTAGAATACACCTTTCTTCTCACTGAATTAAGAGAAAGTAGATGTATATCTATCTTAACTCATTTGTACATACATATTCAAAATGGTCCCATTTGTATCCCCCCCTCCTTTTTTGTTGAGTTTTATCAGAGATGCGTATTCCAGTGCCATTTAAATATTGTATGTGTGTGAATTCAGCCTAATGATCCAATATAGTCCAGTTGTCCATAGTAGTGGTGGGTTATCCATAGGACTGGCAATATCAGAAGTTGTTGACTTGAGTCTTTTATAGCTCAGTATATTAATATGGCTTTACTTTTTTATAGTTCATTTTTACAGTTTTCTGCTAGATGGTTAAGACCAAGACCTATACAACAATAAATGCCACTTTTGTATCTGACTAGATCAGTCAAATCCCCTCAGGATTTACCCTAAAACCCTGTACCACAGTTTGTAGATTCTTTGTCAGTGTCAGCCACGTGGATGAGTCACAACCATTGCTTGACCAGTTTGTTCTCTGTGAAACCCTGAGAAAATGTTTTCTCCATGTGACTCGAGGAGTATTAAAATTAAATCTTCTCTGAATTTTCTGTATAATTAAGCTGTGAATTCAACAAAACCTGGGCTTTTCTTTGTTGGTAAGGTTTTTTTAAATTAGATTTTCAATTTCTTTGGCTGGTATTGGATTATTCAGAGTTTTATATCTTCTTTTTTTCTTTTTTTATTATTTTATTTATTTATTTATTTTATTGAACTACAAATGTCAATCAGACAGTTTCAAGACACCTTAACAATACAGATTTGACAAATTAATACATTGCAAACTTTTCATAATGTTTTGGTATTGTACAAGGTGCATACATGATATTATATTTACAGATATTATTTTAGCAGATATCTCTTATCAATGAATTAAGAGTGTAGCTGCTTACTTATATTATTTTTTGCCTGAATTATATCCAAAAATTCAATAATTATTTTCCTAGTGGATGACCGTAGTACTAGAAGCCGACATAATATCCTGTCCAACCACCATTAGTGCAGATCTTGCCTCTCATAGGATTATGTAGAAGCTCAGCATCATCTATCCCAACTGTACTGTCTATACACACACATCATGATTTTTTCTTTCTACACCCCTTACTTTGTCTACACCTGTCAAAGGTGGGCACTCCATTGATGTTTGGTAATTTGTACCTATCTAGGAATCTGCATTTCGTCTGTACTTTCTATTCTGTGAGATTAAAGATTTTTTAAATAGCTATTGATGATCATATGAGTTTCACCAGGACCTTTAATAATTTTATCCTATTCATTCCTTATTGCTTAAATTTGCATTTGTTCTTTCCTTTCTTAATGTGGTTGGCTAGGAGATTATCAATTTTATTTAATCTCTCAAAGAACCACCTGTTTTAATCATTAGTTCTTTTATTGTTTTGTCTCAGTTGCATTAATTTCTGCTCTAATTTGTATAATTTCCTGTCTTCTTCATGCTTTGGGTTTGATTTTTTCATCTTTTCCTAGAACCATGAGCTATAGTACTGGGGTAATTATTTGTTCTCATTCTGTTTTCCTACTGTATGTGTTCTTTCTTTAATTTTATTTTACTTTGAAGGCATTTATTTGTTTATTAACACATTCTCTGCCAAGATTTCACATCTGTTAAACTTCAAATCAGTCTTTACATTTCTCTATTGAGGTTGGCATCTCAGTGCATTGTAGAAAAACACCTTCTCGAGCAGTCAGTGTGACCAACATCTGCATATCTCACCCCACAGTCAGCCTCTGTGCTCCCAAGATGTACCACCTAGATATTATTACTCCTCTGCTACAAGGTAAAAGCTCCTAACTTAACTTTATTGGAAAAAGAGAGAAACTTCTGCAAAGTGCACTTTTTTTTTAATAAATATATTTCATTTAGTTCTATCTTTTTACTAGTTTTTTCTCCTACTTGACTTATCTTTTTGAGATAAGGAGGTATTAAGATCCCCTGCTAAGACTGTGGTATTGGTTTTTAGAACTTCCATGTCCTTTAAAATTTGTCCGATATAGTTGCATGCTCGCATATCTGTTGCACACATATTTGTGACTATTATCTTTTCTTCTGGAAATTTTCTCCTATCCAGTATGTAGTGATCTTCTTCTCATTTAATCATTCTTTTTCTGACTTTCAGATTGGTTATGAAAAGATTAGCTACCCATGCTTTTTTCTGTGCTCCTGGAGTGTATAGTATTGTTTTCCATCCTTTGACCTTTATCCTATGAATTAATTTTGTGTTAAATGTGTTTCTTTTATACAGTATATTGTTGGATTTTATTTCTTGACCCACTATGCCAATCCATTTCTTTTAATTGATGAATTTAATCCATTTGCATTGATTTTTTGCACGGCTTACGTTTGTCATGTTATTATTCTGTTGCTTCCCTACTTTTCCTGTATTTGTTTGTCCTATTTGCTGTGTTCTGTTTGTTCTTGGAGTTGTTGTCACTTTGATCCCTTTTTAGAATATCTTTCAGTACTTTGTATATGGTTGGTTTGGTCTTCCTGTATTTCTTTAGTTGTCATGGATGTATTTTACTACTCCATTAAACTTGAAGGACAGTTTATAGGCATATCAGTCTGGGTTGGAATTTATTTTCTTGTAGGACTTGAAATACTTTGCTCTATGTTCTTTGTGCCTTGATGGTTTCTGTTGAAAAATCTGCTGTTGTTCTATGTGTCTTTGTTTTCATAATGTGAGATTGTTTCCCCCTATTTGGGAAGCTTTTTGCTATCGCATTTGCTCATGTTTTTTATATCATTTGAATTGGCTCCTTTCTCATTAGTGACTATTAATATTATGTGCTTCATGTTTACATGGTCTTGCAGCTCTTGAATTATTATTTCCTGGATCTTTTTTTGTTTTTCAGAGATTTTTCCTTTCCTGATCACTAGCCGCAACTATGTCTTCAAGGTTTGAAAGTCTATTTTCATTTTCATTCAAACAGTTTTGCCAACAATTAATAGGTTTTTAATTTCCCTTTGAATCCCTTTATATTATATCTCTTTGAATATGCTTCATTCATTCTATTTCTTTCCTACATTGTTCATTCAAGGTTTCCATCATACTTTTATTCTCTATTTAAAAAATAATCAGTATCTTCTTTAGAAGCACTTAGCAATTCTTTTATTAGTTATCATTTCTTTTTCTTTACCTAGGAGATTATTTCTGATTTCTTCTATACCATTCTGCAGTTGTTTCTTTAATTCAGCTTCCACTGTTCAGAAGCTTCAGATGTGTGATTATGTATTGCTTCTATATAAGTCTCCTGGATTTGTTCTGGTTGAGCTTGTAGTACGAGATTAAATTTTGCTCTTTTGTTTTGTCATTTTGTATTTCAGAGTGAACTCATTATTTTGATTTCTGTGGTACTTTTTTGTGAAACTTGGGTTGTGCACAGCTGTATCAGTGCAAACAGAGCCTCTATGTAATGCATCTGTTCTTTAGGCGTGTCTTGTGTGTCAGAGATTCTTGTTTTGTTGTGTCCTAAGATTTTGCCTTCTCTAATGATAGTGGGATTTTGTTTCTGTTTGACACTGTCTTCTGTCCTTTGGTATAGGCCTTGGTAAGTTTGTTACCTGAGCACCTCCTGATATTATTTCCCAAGGGTGAACATGTGGTTATGGTAAATATGGTATTCTAGTTAGAGTAGTACAATTAGCAGTATTAATAAGAATAAATGAAATTTAGAAATTGACAATCTTTGGCAACTAGTGGTTTTGTATTTTAGCCCGTAGAATGAAAAACTATAGCTATATATCAAAGCAGATCATAAATTGTGAATTTGTATAAAACCTAGTTCCCCTTAATTCTATTTGGGTCCTCCCCTTCCTATACCTGGAGGCTTCCAGGAAGACTAATTCACCTAAGTTACTACCTAACACTAGGAAGATCTTCCTTTAGGCCGGGGCATCACACTCGATCATGCTGAGCCTAGCTTTTTGCCTCAGCTCACCAGGCCCAGTCACAGGTCTCAGCCCATCTTCCTTGCCACCAAATTGGACCATGTCACAAACTCTGCTCACCAGGCAGAACCTCAACCACCAGGTCACACAGATTGCCAGTCTTGTGGATAACCCACTACTATTGTGGACTACTAGACTATATTGGAATACTTTTCTGAATTCGTGCACCTACAATATTTGGATGGCAATGTAATATCTATCTCTGATAAAACTAAAAAAAGAAGGAGGTATAAATGAAGACCAGTTTTTTATCTGTACATACAAAATAGTTAGGATAGATATATAGGCACTTTCTCTTAATTCAGTAAGAAGAAAGATTTGTACTAATGGTTTTTGAAGCCAGGCGTGGTGGCGCATGCCTATAATCCCAGCACTCGGGAGGCTGAGGCAGGAGGATTGTTGTGAGTTCGAGACCAGCCTGAGCTACAAAGTGAGCTTAAGGCCAGCCTGAACTGTATAGTGAGACCCTGTCTCAAAAAGACAAAAAAAAAAAAAAAAAAAAAAAAAAAAAAAAAAAAAAA
>PVKA01045815.1:0-15296 GCA_004027165.1 Ctenomys sociabilis | reverse complement strand
GTATTGTTTTCCATCCTTTGACTTTGAGCCTATGAATGTCTTTTTGTGTTAAGTGTGTTTCTTGTATGCAGCATATTGTTGGATTTTGTTTCCTAATCCACTGTGCCAGTCTATTTCTCTTAATTGGAGAATTGAGTCCGTTTACATTGATGGTTATAATTGAAATGTGCTGACTTATGTTTGTCATGGTATTAACTGGAATCGTTTACTCCTTTGTAACCTGTGTTTAATTGACTGTCCTGTTCAGTGGGTTCCTTCCATTGTCTTGCATGGAGTTCTGGTCATTGTGGTCTCTCTCTAGAACCTCTTTCAGCAGCCTGTGGAGGGTTGGCTTTGTTCTCATGAAATTCTTTAGTTGTTCTTGCTCGTGGAAGTATTTCACTTGTCCATCAAACTTGAAGGAGAGTTTTGCAGGGTATAGTAGTCTGGGCTGGAATTTGTTTTCGTGTAGCACTTGAAGAACTCTGCTCCATGCTCTCCTTGCCTTTATTGTTTGTGTAGAGAAGTTGGCTGTAATTCTGATGGGTTTTCCTTTGAATGTGAGCTCCTTCTTCTCTCTAGCAGCTTTCAGTATATTATTTTTGTGTTGGATTTCTGCGATCTTAACTATTATATGTCTTGATGTGTTTCTACTTGGGTTGAAGTTATTTGGTGTTCTGTATGCTTCGGTGACCTGAATGTTCGATTGTTTCCTCATATTTGGGAGGTTTCTGCTATTATTTCTTCCCATATTCTTTTTATGTCATTTGTATTGACTCCTTCATTCTCGTTGATACCAATTTTTCTCACATTGTTCATTCTGGCATCATCCTGCAGGTGATGGATTATTTTTTCCTGCATTCTTGTTGTTTTTAAGAGATCCTTTCTCACCTTTTCACTAGCTGCTCTGGCATCTTCACGATCTGAAACTCTGTCTTCGCTTTCACTCAGACGATTTTGTAGACTCGTGATTGCTATATTTAGTTGTTCTATATCTCTTTGACTGTGTTTCATGTGTTCTATTTCTTTTCTGTATTGCTCATTCAAGGAATCCATCATATTTCTGATCTCCTCAATTTTTTTATCCATGTCTTTTTTAAAGGTAGTTATGAATTCTTTTTCTGCTGTGTTTCTTCCACGTTGGATTTCATCTGTGTATATCAGGACTTGTTTCGGTATTTCAGATCGTATGACTTCAAAAAGTCCTTTTTTGATTTCGGAAGTTATTTCTGCTTTGAGTTCCTCATGATCTTTCTGTTGTTGTTTCTTTGCTTCAGATGCTGCTAATTCATATATATCTGTTGGAATAGTGCTCTCTGCACTTGTTCTGGGTGAGCATCGTTTTTCCACCCAATGTTTCTGGAATTCATTCTTTATTTCAGATTCTATGTAGTCAAATATTTCTTTTTGAAATTGGGGAATTACTTCTCGTTTTATTTCCTCTATAGCTTTCTGCTGTTGTTCCTTTGCTGCTGTATCTGTTACTTCATTCGTTGCAGCTGAGCTAGTGTCCTCTGCCTTTCCTGATGGACTCGAGTTCTGGGATTGCATTTTTCCCCTTCTCTTTGTCATTTTGTATAGCACTGATCTTTGCCCTTTGGTGTAGAGCTTTGGTGCAGCTATAACCTTAGCTTGTTATGAGATTTGGGTGCCAGTCTAATAAGTTTGAGATTTTCCAGGTATGCCTATCCTAGGGCTAGCTGTTGTGTTCAATTCCTTTTTTGCTGCAGCTCCTTTGGTTCCGCTATGTTGGTTCCTGGGGTCAGCCCTCCTATGTCAGGCAGGGCATTCCCCAGGTGGGTGGTCCTGGGCTTTGGTGGGTTTTCTGGGTTCACAAAAGGATAGTGGATGATCTTATTCACTGAGAATGCTGTACTGAGCCGGCCAGCTTGTGCTGGGTCCGGGTCTACAGGCCGTAACCCAAGAAGGCTGGGAAAGGACCCTCTGGTGCAGTGGGCCTGGAGCCCTCACTCATAGGCCAGGCTGTGCTGGGTTTCGGTCCGTAGTGTGGGACCGTGGATTGCTGAGAAATGTCCCTCCAGTGTGGCAGGCTAGGAGTTCTCACTCCACGCTGACCTGCACTGGGTCTGGCGCTGTGGGGTGGGACCAGTAATCACCTGGAAGTGTTTCTCTGGCACAGTGTGCCTGGAGCTGTCACCTGGCCACGGGAGGTGACGGGCAGCTTAATCCCTGGGAAATGTATGTCAGGCACGACGGGCCTGAGGTTCTACACTCACTGACCTTTGATGCCCAGAGAATCGGGGAAATTCCCACTCAATCCGTGGGCTTTAGGTCAGGGGATCCGGGGAGGTGTTGGTGAGTGGGTCCTGAGGTTTCAGACCAGTCACTGGCTTGGAGGGGTTGGGGACAGGGATCCACGAAGCGCGTGTGGGAAGAAGCCAAAGGCTCTCCCTCAGGCTCACCACACTCACTGATCTGGGACGCCAGGTGAGTCCTGTAAATTCGCTCTCGCTGGGAGAGTTTGGCGCGGGATCCAGGAGGCCTCTGGAGTCAGCCACTGTCTCTGGCTGGTCTCAGGGGCTGGGCGGGCGCGGCCGGGATGGAGCTGGATGGCGGAGTCTGCCATGCTGTCTCTCGCCGGTCTCAGGAGCTGGGCGGGGGCGGGCAGGATGGAGCAGGATGGCGGAGTCCGCCATGCTGTCTCTGGCAGGTCTCAGGTGCTGGGCGGGGGCGGGCGGGATGGAGCAGGATGGCAGAGTCGGCCGTGCTGTCTCTGGCCAGTCTCAGGTGCTAGGCGGGGCTGTCATTCATATATTGTATTCAGCAAAGTAATGAGCATGAATTTCTTCAGTTGTTCTTTGTCAAGGTAGGATCTTAATTCACCATTGAATTGTAGATTAAGTTCTTTTCCAAATTTCTTATGCAATGAATTCAGCAAAGTAATCCAATACAGTCCAGTAATCTATAATATTAGTGGGTTATCTGCATGACTGGATATGTAAGAAGTTGTTGACTGTTGCCTTTTATAGCTCAGCATATTAATATGGCTTTGTGTTTTGTACCTCGCTTTTATACATTTCTTTTAATAGTTAAGACCCTGTTCTAGTATATCTTTTTGTCTGGATTTATTCTGGGCAGGCTGGAGTTTTGAAACTGTCTTTTGATCCTGAGTTTTGGCATTTTTGAAGCTCCCAGTAATCACCCAGACACAGTAGTGGTGGGAGACTAGTGAGGCATACATCAATAAGGTTTCCACCATAGTGAGGAACAGATAAGGCATCATCAAACATGTACAATACTAGGACCAGCCAGATAGCTCAGCTGATTAAAGCACATGCTTTGGCAAATGCAGGGACTTCAGTTTTATTCTTGGCCTTCAGTGCTGGCTCTGTCCCTGGGACAAGCTGAGAAAGTGACTGAGAGTGGGAATGGTGGTGTGAACCTGTAATCCCAGCATTTGTGAGCCTGAAAACAGGAGGATCTCTATGAGTTGGTTCTGTGTAGTGAGATACTGTAGACTCTATACTAAATACATTAAAATATAAAAGGACTGGTAAATACTCAAAAAAGTTTCATTGTAGGTGGTTGGTGTTGGCCAGATTCACCAGGATCTCATAAGCCAACCAGAATCCTCCTATGTTCTTAAAAGTTTGGACTTCTGCCAGCACAAGCTCCAAAACTGCATGCTGGTGGCCAAGGAATGCTGCTCACAAGAATTCTGCAGGCCACTAAAAGTACTCCTAAGTTTTAAAGATATGGGCCTAGTACCAGAAAAGCTCTGTATCTATGAACGATTGTCATACAAATGGAAGCTATCTTGAGTCCTGCACTCCACAACTACATTGAATAATACAGGATGTCCTTGTCTTTTTCATTATATGAGAATAAAAGTTTTCAGTTTCTAACCATTTAACATGATATTAGCTACTGGATTGTCATAGATCACTATTGTGTGAATAAAGCACCTTCATTTCAGTTTTCTTTAGGGTTTTTATCATGAATGGCTGGACTTTGGGAAATGAGTTACCTTCATTTACTAACATTATCTTGTGATTTTATTCCTAGGATTTGTTATTATTGAATATTAAATTTATTTTTTACATATGTTGAAACATCCTAGTACTGCTTACATGAATCCCATTTGGTCATATTTTGTAAACTTCCTGAAGATGAGTTGCATTTTGTTTGATTTGCTGCATTTTTGCTAATACTTTATTGAATATTTTTCATCTATTTCATCCTTAGGGAGACTGAAATGTAGTTTTCTTTTTAATTAATTGTGTCTTTCTCTCGTTTTGGAATCTAGGTGATACATGCTTTCAGAAATAATTTTGAAAGTATTGAATCCCCTTAAAATTTCTTAAAGATTTTCAGCATTGTGGATTAAGTTCTTCTCCAAATTTCTTATGTAATTCAGGGACTGAATGTTTCTTTATTGATAAATTTTACTTATATTTTCAATTTCAGTTGGTGATATTGGTGTAGTGAGAATTTTTATATCTTCTTGACTTACTTTTTGAAATGACATTGTTTCTAACAATGTGTCCATTTGTTCTGTGTTTTCCATCTTATAAGATCATACATTCTCATAGTAGATATTCGTGATCTTCTGAAATTCTGCAGAATCTGTTGTGATTTCTCACTTTTCATTCTTAATTGCCTGAATTTTTGTTTTTCTATCTTTGATAAGGTTGGCTAATGAGTTATCAATTTTATTAATTCTGTCAAAGAGTCAACTTGTGATATTTTTATTCTTTGTATTTTTGTCTCAATTGCATTAATTTCTGTTGTTATGATTATAATATCTTCCCTCATATGAGATTTGCATTTGAATTGTCCCTGTTTTCTAGAAGTTTTAAGTGTAATGTTACATTGTTTTATTTTTTTATCTGATAATGTTTTTCTTTTTCTTTCTTTCTTTTTTTTTTTTTTGTATTTTATGGCAGGGTTTACAGGATATTCACTACGAGATGGGGCTCGTAGTAATCCGTGTGTTCATAGCCTCCCAAGAGCTGGGATTACAAGTGCATGCCACCACACCCAGTCTAAATTGCTGTCTCAGTGTGCTCTTGGGGGAGCCAGCATGGCAAGCCTAGGGATCTAACCCCTGGCCCCTGCAACTGCTTGCAGGCATTTTAATCTGCTGAGCTATCTGGCCAGCTCTTGATACTTTTTTATGATCTGAGATACTTATTACTCCAAATTTGCCTCTTAAGACTGCTTTCATTCATGTGCTTTGGTATGTTTCATTGACATTATAATTAATTTATACATACTGTACACTTTTTGTTTAATTTCCTGTGTGATCCATTGGTTGTTTAGAAGTGTGTTGTTTCATTTCCAGGTGTATCTGTAGTTTTTGTGATTTCTTTTTTATTAATTTCAAGTTTCTTTATGGTATGTTCAGATAGTGTACGAAGAATAAATTCAGTTCCACTATATTTAATTAAGCATGTTTTATATGCTAGTACATGGTCTATATTTTAGCATGTACCATATGCAGCTTAGAATAAAATGTATTCTGATGTTTTGTGGTGGGACAGTTGCTAGATATTTACCAAATCCATTTGTTCATATGCTTGGCTTAAATATTTCTTTTTTTTTTGACATTTTGTCTAGTTGATCTATTTGTGAAAGCAGGGTACCAATGTCCCCAACCACAATTGTCACAATTGTAATAGGCTTTATTAGCATATCTGTATTCCTTAGTTGATGGGCATTTGAATTGTTTCTAGGATTTAGTTATCACAAACTATGTTCATGTACATCAGTGTGCTATGATTGTTTAAAAATTTTTCTAGAAAGTAACCCAGAAGGTAAAATGGAGCTAGTAATCTTTATTTTTTTAGTAATCTCCACACTGATTTCCCCACAATGACTGTACTAGTCTATACTCTGGCAAACAGTGGAAAAGGGTTCATTTTCCTTCATAGCCTTGCCAGCAATAGTTATTATTGATTTTTTGGTGATAGCCATTCTCTCGGGAGTGAGACTAAATCTCAGCCTTGTTTTAATTTGCATATCTTGAATGACCAATGATGTCAAACATGCTTTGATACATTTGCTTAAAGTGCTGTTTGCCATCATTTGACTTTTAGTGTAGGAATTTGTTTATTTTAGTTTAGAATGTTTCCTACATGTAGCATACTCTATCTTGTTTCTTGGTCTATTCAGCCAGCCTGCTTCTTTTGTTTTGGTGAAATGACATGGTTCACATTAATGCTTATAACTGATATGTATTGAAATATGTCACTCTACTATTTTGCTATTGTTGGCTCCCTTTCTTTCCTTTATATGTAATTGCTTGCCTTGCATTGTGGATTTACTCTATTGCGATTATGGAATTTTTCCTTTCATTGTACTTTTCAAGAAATTCCTTCAGAAATTTTTATAGTTTTGGTTTCATGGCTATTAATTTCTTCAGGTAGTTTTTTTCATCATTGAAGCAGCTTTTTTCTTTGATTTTTTTGATATGTCAGTATTGGTCAGCAGTTGTTTTCTTTTAGGGTTTGAGCTATTTAACTCCAAGTTCTCCTTGACTTTAGGTGTCTTATTTACTTTTCTTATTTCTGAGACAGTGTAACTGACACACAATGTTAAAGAAGGACCTAGTTATTTAGCTCACAGATTGCTTTAGTTCATAGTCAGCTGACCCCAAGGCAGTGTGGCATGGCAAAGAGGCATCACAGAGAGAAGCTGTTCATGGAAGAAAGAAAATAGCAAAAGTAAGTAAGAAAACTAATAACCAAGACCCTTTCTGTCGCATATCTTACACAGGCCTTCTTCTTAGCTCACTTTATCCTAAAATTGCACTATGATTTAAACCAGTGTTATACACACTAGGTTTGACCACACATGAAAAGCCCTATCTGTAATTTGTATAAGGCATTGTAGTGACATCTAGACACAAGGGATTACATTAAGGTTTATGTTCAGAAATCTATGATTCTAACAGGTTTCCCATTATGTGTGATTTGTTTGATATTTCTAATATTGTTCAATATTCTGCTGTTGTAAACTTCTGAATTCTTTAATATCAGTATAATTACCTCTGTTTTGATTTTCTTAAGATATGTGTTCATCTATTTTGTTATTGCTGCTGATGCCATTTTAGAAAATTTAGCTAGATGATTTTTAATTTCTTCTACTAGAATGTCCCTTATATTTCATTTGGGTAAATTGGGGTTTTGGAGTGCTTCTTGCTTATGCATTTTTTCATTTTCTTGTTTTAAATTTGTTTGCTGCAATGATGCTTGCAAATATCTTATGGTAATTAGCTGAACCTTAAGTAATAACTCAGGTTATGCTAATGAAGAACTTTATGTCATAACTGTTTTTCAGAGAGATTTTGGTTAGCTGGCTTTTGCCTTTTATATCTGTTCTAGAATTCTCTCTCTTCCATTTATTATGATGAAAGTTTCCTGCCTTAATCGCCTAGCACTTATTTCTTCAGTACAAGGTTGCAATATTGCTTATATCCCCAAGGTAATCTAGGTATTGGCATACAAGAAAGATAACTGTTCATAGAAAATATGCCACTTTATCTTTATTAGAACAACTGGCAATAAATGACAGTATCAGACACAGACTGGAAAATAACAGTATAATGACTGAGGGCTTTCCAAAGCTAATAATAGATATGAGATTTATAGTTATATAATGAAATTTAAGACAAATCAAAAAATTGTACAAAACAAGTATTCCCTCAATAGAGCAATTTTGCCTGCTTTCACCGTAAAACAGTATTCAGCATTGTAAGATATACTTGACTACCTACATATTCATAATGGTAAACAGTATAAATATGGAAGCATGAGAAGAAATAAATTACAAACAAATAAAACAATAGAAGATGTTAAGAATGCAGCAGGACTGATGGAATAGGCTCCGTCAAGGATAAAAAATATTGCTACAAGATAATAGTAACAAATAAGACCAACTAGGGTAAGAATATACAATTAGGAGGAGAAATTAATCTAGAAAAATGGAAAATAAGAAATAATACTAAGGTAACAAAGGGCAGTGAAGACTCAGGACATAGGAGAATCTGTATTATAACATCCTGTAACTCAATTGCTCCCCAAATTTTCTGATCAAGGAGATCACGGGGTCACAGAGGAAAGTGATCAATGATATAGAGTATGCCTAAAACTTTCTCTCAGGCTTTTCCAGAGAGCAAACTGGTCAAGTAATCCTCATAACTCATCCATATGGCTGACACTGAATAAGGGTCTACAAACTGAGGTACATAGTTTCAGGGTAAATACTGAGGGGATCTGACTGACTTTGTCAGATACAAAAGTTACATGTCTTGTTATGTAGGTCTGGATTTATGTTGGTCTTAACCATCCAGCAGAAAAGTATAAAAGCAAGATATAAATGTAAAGTCATATTAATATGTTGAGCTGTAAAAGGCTCAACTTCTGACATTAACAGTTGTGCTGATAATTCACTACTATTATGGACTATTGTACTATATATGGTTATTTTGCTGAATTTAAGTGCCTACAATATTTAAATGGCAGTGAAATACACATCTCTCACAAAACTAAACAAAAAATGGGATATAACTGAATGACCATTTTGTACTTGTATATACAAAATAGGATAGATATATAGCTACTTTCTCTTAACTCGATGAGAAGAAAGATTTGCAGCAATAGTGCTTGGACAAGATATCATACCTGCATCTTTTACTTTGAATAACCACTATGAAGACAACAATATGCAATGCGTTACTTATTGAATGTGTCCTATTAATCGGTCTTGAAACTGTCTCATTGCTATTTGTTTCTCAATAAAATTAATGAAAAAATAAAAAGTAAATAAAATACAAAGGTAAAAAATAATACTAAGAGAATAATTTAAAAGACAGAATGTGAGAAATGCAAAGAACAAGAGTGCCTAGTCAAAAAATAAATAAAAAAACATTAAGAATTACAATAAACCTGATTGTAAAATACTAATATATTCCAAGTGAAAGAAAAACAATAATATAAAATCAAAATTGTACTAATACAAGGGAAAAGAGTGCACATTAAATGAATGGGTAGAAGGACAAAGAGAAAAGCATTCTATGTATTCCAGAAGAGTATTTTCTTTCAAGGTTAGTAGTCTTTAAGCTTTTAGTCACATTTCTTATTGCCACTCTTTATAGTCTGTGATATTCTGTGTTTGTATAGTGATTACTAAACTCAGAGGGACTTCTTTCCATAATCTTTTTTTGTGGTAGTTGTTCAAACTGTGGTATCAGATAAGGAAAGTGTGCAGCCTTGGTTCTGAGGCTCCTTTCATGAATTCCTGACTGTTGGTACCAATGCCTTTTATCTGATGTATATTCCAGATATATCAGAACCTCTAGACACAGGGCAGAGATTTATGTTGACTTGGGAAGCCCAAAGGGAAAACAAATCATCCCAAGACTAATCAGGGTATATTTATACAACTTCAGTGGGGTCAAAAGTTTCTGGGTACTATCTTGCAGGTGTTCAGAGTATGAGGAAGAAAAGGCAGAATCTTAACCCTTGCTTCTTAACCAGGCAAAAAACTGGCTTATTGGGTTAAGGAGGGTCCACATCCAGGATTTTTGGAGACTGCAGTGTGGAGATTCTTATGTTCACAGAGTGTAGTCTGTGTGCCTAATACATTGCCCAGTTGTACCAGGCAGAGATTTACACAGGCTTGTAATGCCCCATGTAAACTTAAATTGCCTGAGGACTGGTGCTAGATGTCAGACAGCTTCTAGGATTTGAGTATAACAGTGAGAGGTGGGGGTATTCTCAAGGAAGCTCAGGGTGGTAAATATGCACTCAAAGTGAACCAGTATTAATTCTGTGTGCTGCACGAATAGCCCAGGTGTCATGTAATAAACTGTAGTTACAAAGCAGTGATTTAGCATTTATACTGAAGTGGATGCCACTTGAACATATACTCATAAGTGAAATTAACCAGACACACATATGTAAATATCGTATAGTCTCCCTAGTATAACAAGCAAAAAGCAGAAATACAAAAGGAAATGTACACCAACAACTAAAATCAATTGAGTCAGATAAGGCAAAGTGAATGGCATATGTTGCAGGATACTAATCAGCTTTTCTTCTGGATGGTAACAACCTAAGTTCACAAATCAGAGTTGGAGAAATAGAAGAGCCAGAAGGCCAGCCAACATTTTGGCCCTAGCCTTTCAAGGTCAGCGAAGCCTCAGGACATAGGAGAACCTGTACTGCAACATCATGAAACTCAGGTGAGCTCCAAATTTTCTGAACAAGGAGATTATGGAGCCACAGAGGAAAGAGACTGAAGTTCTAAAGTGTGCCTGGGGAGAGTCACATGAGGAGAAAACTTTCTCTCAAGCTCTCACGGAGAGCAAACTGGTCAAGCATTGGCCGTGACTCATCCACATGGATGACACAGACAAAGGATCTACAGATTAATGTACAGTACTACAAGATAAACCCTGAGGGGACTTCACTGACCACATAAGAAATATAAAGTACATGTGTTGGTATATAAGTCTTGCTCTATCTAGGTCTTAACCATCCAGCAGAAAAGTAGAAAAATGAAGTATACATCGTGGGGCCATAATATTAAGCTGAGCTGTGAATGGCTATGGTCAGCAACTTCTTTGGATAACTCATTATCGTTGTGGACTTCTGGGCTGTGTTGGATTGTGTTGTCAAGTTGAAGCACCTAAGTTAGTTGAATGACAATGGAGTGCCCACCTTTGACAGGTGTAGACAAAGGAAGGGGTATAGAAATAAAAAATCATGATGTGTGCGTATAGACAGTGAAGTTGGGATAGATAACGCTGGGCTTCTATATAATCTTATGAGAGGCAAGATCTGCACTAATGGTGGTTGGGCAGGATATTATGTCGGCTTCTAGTACTATGGTCATCCATTAGGAAAATAATTATTCAATTTTTTATATAATTCATGTATAAAAAATAAGATAAGTAAACAGCTACACTCTTAATTTACTGATAAGAGACATCTGCTCTAATAATGTCTGTAAGTATAATATCATGTATGCACCTTGTACGATACCAAAATATTATGGGAACAGTTTGCAGTGTATTAATTTATCAAATCTATCTTGTTAAAGTGTCTTAAAACTGTCAGGTTGATATTTGTACTTCAATAAAATAAAAAATAAATTTAAAATAAACAATGCAGTGATTTAGATGTGCTTATGATCCAATATTGACAACTCCCAACTCAGGCAGTGATTACTTGCTTATTGCCACACTGAAATGCGATGAGTGGTGAGAGGGCAGCTTTCCCCTTGAACACTTTAACCTAGCATGTTCTAGTGAGAATGCAGCCAGGATGAAGCTTACTCTGTTTGGAAAGGTCTCCCTTTTATACTCAACCCTTCCACACAGCTTCCCTCATTTTAAAACCCTATATCTCTTCTTTAAGATTGATATTTTTTTGCATTAGGGTATATGTTTTCTTCTTCTTCCAACTACCTGTGTTTTGATTTTATCTTATTTGAGTCTGTCAGATGTGACCACTCTTCCTTTCAACCATATTAGATCTCCTGTTAAAATTTCCTACCACATAGGCCTGCTCACAACAATTTTCCTCAGCTCTTATTGAAGAAAATCTTTATTCCATCTTCCACTTTTGACATACAATTGCACATTTGCAGAATTCTAAGTTGATAGTCTTTTCTCTGGACTAGTAAAATAATGTATTTTACTCTCTTGGTTACAGAATGTCTCAGACACAAATTTGTTGCATTTTAGATAAGGAGTTATCCTGGCCGGCTTGAGGTTTTTAGTTGTTGTAGTATGAAAGTGATATGTCTATGATTAGGTGGCACGTTCAACAAATTAGTTTGTTCTATGTCTTGAGTCTTTTTGATCTTTGGTTTTACTTGTGACATTTGGGAGAGGTTATTAATTATTATTTATTTAGTTTCTTGTTCTGTAAAGCAATCTCCTTTTATGATTCACAATGGAAGTTTACAGCTTTTCTAGTTTTCCAAATAGATGTGCTTGGTATATCCTATTCCCGTTTTATCTGTTGGTTCTCTTTGTTTTCATGTCCAAAATTTATATTGAGATATTCTCAAGTTCAGATAATTTTTCTTCATGTATCTGCAGTTTATCAATAATCCCATCAAAGCAGTTTTTTTCCCACTTCTATATTTCTGGTCTGTAGCATTTCACCTTAATTCTTTTGTAGAATTTCTCTCTCTTTATGTTGCCTATCAGCTCTTCCATGGTTTATGCTTTATCTATTAGTCTTTAGCATCTCAACTATAGGTGCTTTAATTTTCCTTGTAGCATCATAACATATGTGGGTCAATGCTTCATGCTGTCTTTTTCTCTTTAGTATACTTTGTACTTTTTGTGTTGAGAACTAACATGAGGTATTAGGTTAAAGAAACAGGGACTGTGAAGTTTATGACACAGAGCAGTATTTAAGATCCTATATACATGTGTTTCAGTCTTTTATAGTGATCATATACCTCTGAACACTGAACTCGACATATGCTTCTCAGTATCATTTTCAGTGAGACAGGTGGCTAGAGTGGCCTGAAATTGGGTACTTTCTTTACCTTACATCATTAGTCTCTGTCCAGAAGGGTAAGAGCTGGTTGAATAGTTTCTCCCAAGGAAAGACATGATGAAGAATAGAATGTTCTGGTATATTTCATAATGGCTCCCTTTATCATTCTCCAATAATATTTTTCTCCAATAGTTACTGTGAGACTATTGTTCAACTCCCAGAAAAAAAAAAAAAAAAAAAAAAAAAAAAAAAAAAAAAAAAAAAAAAAAAAAAACTTGGATGAGTATGATATCTTCCCTTGACCATGAACTGAATTCTTTTGAAAATTTTATCTTTCAAACTTATTGATATTTTGCTTCAGTTGTTACTCAGTTATAATTTAATTTTCCCTACCTCAACATTGGTTCCTATGGAAGTTGGATGTTATGAGTTATTTTTTTAAATTACATAAAGCTTAAATTTTTGCATTTAACTCACTTCCTCCAATCTAGAGCATACTATTTGTCCTGCAATGTCACTTTTATGATAAAAGTGTAAATTTTTAGGCTATTTAGCATTTTTGTTCTTTTTATGTATTTAGTAGAGCTTCTACAGGTTCTTACTACACAGATCAGACTCATGGTAATCTGCCTTTGTTCAGCCTCCCAAGAGCTAGGATTACAGGTGCACGCCAACTCACCCAGTCTCAGTTGCTGCCTCAGTGCACTGCGGGGGCCAGCACTGCACACTGGGAATGGACCCTGGCCTCTGTGTCTGCCTAAGCAGGAGCTTTTTAGTCCACTAAGCTATTTGGCCATCCCTTGGGAACTAATTATTAATAGAACATTTCTTTTTCTTCTGTTGCTTGACATTTTTTTATACTCAGAACATATTTGTATTCTACTTTCTAGTACCATATTAAATTTAATAAAAGAAAAATAATCATAGAAAGCATGAAATCAAACAGTTGTCAGGGAGGAAAATTTTGGGAAATTTTGTATTCTAGATTTTTATTTTGGGGCTGATCTTATATCTCAGAGGACTAAAGTGCCTGCTTAGGCAGAGTGCAGTGGCTGGGGGTTCAATTCCCAGTGTGCTGTGATGGCCCTGCCTTCAGGGACGCTGAGACAGTGATTGAGACTGGGCATAGTGTCACACTCCTGCAATCACAGCACTCGGGAGGCTGAAAACATGAGGATAACTATGAGTGTGATCTATGTAGTGAGACCCTGTACACTCTATACTAAACACAGATATTATATTTTAAAAATAGTTTCAAGAATGTGAACTTCACTGACAGACAACTAGTTTTGCTATGCTAAAGAAGACTGAAAATGCTGTGCTAAGGAAATTTAAAAGATAAAACATAAGATTAATGTCTATCATATTGCATTCTTTTTTATTCATTTTAATGAGAAAAAAATAAAATAGCAATGAAACAGTTTCAAAACCAGCTAGTATGACAGTTACAATAATTAATATAGTGCATATTACTGTCTTCATAGTAGTTATTCAGAGAGAAAGATGTAGACATGGTATATTGTCTAAGCAATATTAGTACAAAACTTCCTTCTCATTGAACTCAAAGAAAGTAGCTGTACATCTATCCTAACTATGTTTTATACACACATATATATTTTTGAAAAATGATCCCTTATTTATATCCCTCATATTTGTTTTGTTTGTCAGAGATGGAAGTTCAACTGCAGTTACAGAAGCTGTATTTGGAGAAATCTTTAAAGGACTTTTCCATACTTGAACCCAGTCTAAAGACTGTAGGTTCTTGAATTCAGCAAAATAATTCAATAAAGGCCAGCAATCCATAACAGTAATGGGTTATCAGCAGAGCTGGCAATTGTCAGAAGTTGCTGACTTGAGCCTCTTACATCTCAGCATATTAGTATAGCATTACTTTTATCATCTTAAGAATCTCCATCAGGTTTTTGAAAATAGTAGTTAATGGGTAGAATTCTCACTCTAACTATATATGCTAATATGTGTGAACTAAACAATTAAACTGAGGATAGCAATGTGTAATATTAAAACTGGGCTTGAAATACCTGTCATTTTGCTCTTCTAAATGTATACTGCTTCTAATGTCATGTCAATTATTGCTATAATCTCTTTAAAGTAAATGTTTGTAAAAAAAAAAAAAAGAAAACATGATACAAGAAAAAATATTATAGGATTGTCCTGCTGCAATATTGTATATGGTGTGATTTCCAAATTTCTGTGTAAAACTGTAATTTTGTTTCACATTCTTTAGGGATTTAAATTTTAGAATATCCATGGTTGTTGGAAAGTAGCAGTTCCATGGTATGTCTAAGGCATTTAATATTCAGACAGATTGTGATATTAAGTGCAACTACCTCTGTTACAGGGTAACAATATCATTAAATTTTAACAACAAATGTTTGCAGACCAAAAATTAGAGAAGCAGAGGGGCTACAATGATAGCCAATATTTTGGCCCTAGTTCTTCAAGGTCATTGAGGACTCAAGACATAAGAACCTAAGCTGTGACATCCTGCAACTCAGTGGTGTCCCAAAGTTTCTTTTTTCTTCTCTTGGTCTTTCTTTAATTCACCCAAAATCTTCTGATTGTATAACATTCTAAAGAATAAAAGTAATTATCTATGTTTGAAAGATGTGATTTGAAAGAGCTGGAAGAGTCAACAACTTCTGACATTGCCAGTTCTGTGATAGCTCACTACTATTATGGACTATTGGACTATATTGGACTATTTTGCTGAATTCAGGCACCTACAATATTTGAATGGTGATGGAACATCCATATCTGAAAAAACAAAACAAAAACAGGGTATGAAAATGAAGGATCATTTTGTAGTGAAATATA
>PVKA01045814.1:0-15313 GCA_004027165.1 Ctenomys sociabilis | reverse complement strand
AGAGAAGAGAAGAGAAGAGAAGAGAAGAGAAGAGAAGAGAAGAGAAGAGAAGAGAAGAGAAGAGAAGAGAAGAGAAGAGAAGAAGAGAGAAGAGAAGAGAAGAGAAATTTCTTTGTAACAAGATTTACTGAATACAATAAATTGTTTATTTAAAAATCAAAGACTCAAAGACTGTGCCTGAGGCCGAGGTCCAATCCCTGGGCCTGTTGTGCTG
This sequence comes from Ctenomys sociabilis, assembly GCA_004027165.1. Classification (NCBI taxonomy): domain Eukaryota; kingdom Metazoa; phylum Chordata; class Mammalia; order Rodentia; family Ctenomyidae; genus Ctenomys; species Ctenomys sociabilis. Next base: position 15,099 of record PVKA01045814.1, on the reverse strand, counting down.
GCCCTGCCCCTGGGCCACGCTGAGACACCAATTGAGACTGGATGTGGTACCACACGCCTGTAATCCCAGCGCTTGGGGGCTGTAAACAGGCAGATTACTACGAGTCGATGTAGTAGTGAGAACCCGAACACCCTGTAGACCTTTCCCTAAAATACAAAAAACAAAAAAGATTGAAAAAATAAAAATGAATCAAAGACTGAAAAAGATTTCTAGCCTCTTGAGTTACAAACTTGTGAAAGACAGCAGAAAAATAAAATTAAAAATTAAATGACACAACCAAGAAAACTCAGTGAGGAGAAGCAACCAAAAGTGTTTGAAGTCAATGAAATGCATAAACCTCAGTAAGCTGGCACAAGGGGGAAAAAGGAGCATTAAGACAGAAAGGGCACAAGCCCAGACTTTAAATTTCTAATCCAGGTTTAGAAAGGAGGGAAGCTGAGGCAAGAGGATCACCTCAAGCTCAGGGCCAACCTGGACCACACAGGGAGACCCTGTCTCACACAAAAATCTATATCTATATCCTATATGTTGATATAGATACACGGAGAGAGAGCAAGCACAAAAAAAGTGTACACACTTCAGAAAAAGAAGGATTTATACAAACATTTTAATACTAAATTTATTGAGAGGTCATGAGATTAATACAAGCTCCTTTTGGCCTCTACGATTACAAGAGGCGCTCACAGGGTGGCTGTGAGCTTCCAGACATGGAGTAGCACTGCGGACTGCTGCGAGGGTGAGCTGAGTCAGCAGGACTGCTGCACGTGCATTTTCAATTTGTTTTCTAAGGGCCGGCAATGTAGAGGGTATTCTGTGATATACAACATTCTCTAAGGTCCTCCGTGAAACTATTTATTTATATAAGATTTTGCTTTTCTGAAGTGTGTATACATTTTTTGAGCAAACTAGAGAGAGACAGAGAAACTACTGGAAATGCATTTATATCAATAAATTGAAAAACCTCAGCAGTCTAAAGCACCTGCTCAGGGGCTGGGGACATGGCTCAGTGGAAGAAGCGCTTCCCTGGCAAGTGCAAGGGCCTGAGTTCAATCCCCGGTTCTGCAAAAAAATAAAATTAAAAAAATAAAAATAAAGCACCTGCTCAGGCAAGCTTAGGCAGGTGCAGGGGACAGTGATTGGATCCCTGGCACCATGCCAGCCACACCCTCCATGCAGGCTGATCTGACAAAAAAAAAAGAAAGAAAGAAATTGGGCCAGCCAGATTGCTCAGTGACCTAAAGTGCCTGTTTAGACAGGTGTAGGTGGGCTGGGGAGATGGCTCAGTGGAATAAGTACTTTCCTGGCAACCACAAGGGCCTGAGTTCAATCCCCAGTTCCACAAAAAAAAGAAAGAAAGAAAGATAGACAGGTGTAGGGACCAGCGGAGATCAGGGTTCGATCCCTGGAGTGACATGCTGGTCTTGCCCCCACACACACCAAGACTGAGACTGGGTATGATGACGCAGGCCTGAAATACCAGCACTTGGAAGGCTGAAACAGGAGGATCATTGTGAGTCCAATCTGCTTAGTGAGTCCCTGTACATAAAAAAAAATGGAAAAATCTAGATAAAAAAATAATATATCCAAAATATATATATCCAAAATTGACTCAACTCAAAGTATAAAACTAGACTACAACCTTTAAGTAAACTGTACCATAGTCATAGTTTTTTAGAAAAACTCCCAGAATATGGAAAGTCAGAGCATTGTTCAACCACTGGCCACAAGAAGCAACAACACAGCTGCCCAAGGAAAGTTCTCAGAAAACTAGCTGTAGAATTCCCTGTTATCTTGCAGGCCCCTCATCTGAGCATGCAAACAGAATGGATAGTCTTTTTTTTTTTTTTTTTTTTTTTTTTTTGGCAGCCCCAGGGATTGAACTCAGGCCCTTGTACTTGCCAGGGAAGCGCTTATTCTCCTGAGCCATCTCCCTGGCCCCATAGCGCATGGTCTTGCAGAGCTAGCTGAACATCTGCATTCACATCTGCATGATTTGTAACAGATGAAATACGGAAGCAACAGGAGAACCCATGAGCAGATAAGGCAAGACACAGAAGACACACACAGTGAACATTACCCAGCCTTGAAAAGGAAGACCTGGAGCTAGGGCTACAGCTCAGGGTAAGGTCTCATGCCCAGCCCCACTGTCACACACAGAGGAACAGGACACCTGACATGTGCTGTGACATGGATAGGCCTTGGGGACCTTAGGCTGAGATAAGCCAGATACAAGTGACAACCACTAGGTCCACCTACATAAGGCACTTGGAAAATGCAATTTCATTAAAAAAATAGAATGTGATAGCCATAGGGTAAGGGAGATGGGAAAGGAAAATTCCGGTGTATTGGACACAGAATTTCAGTTCCATGCCATGAAAAGAGCTTGGGTGATGGATGGCGGAGATGGTGGTGAACAGCGATGGGCACACTGAATATCACCAAACTGAGGCTTCAAAATGTGGAAGACAGAAAGTTTCATGTACATTTGGCACAACAAAAAATGTACAGGAAGGGATGCCCAAGCCCGAGACTGAGAGGCCAGGTCCAAACTCACCAATACAGGCTCCAGCAGCCGCCCCTCTGGCAGGACAGAGCGGTTCATCCGGGCAATGCGCTGCAGGGTGCACAGGGCAGCCTGGGTGTTGCCGGTGGAGACATTGAACCGAGCAGACTCGGGAATAAACTGTGCACAGGTAACAAAGAACAGCCCCTGTGAGCCCAGCGGGAGGCGACCCTCCCTCCATCCACCATACAGGCTGGGCTTCCCAAGGTGGGAAACAAGCGAAGAGGCTCAGGGTGCACAGGATGGTGGAATTCTGCTGATTTCAAAGCCGCTTCACGGGGGCCAGGGAGATGGCTCAGAGGACTAAGTGCTTCCATGGCAAGCTCAATGGCCTGAGTTCAATCCCCAGTTCCACCAAAGCCACTTCAGAAGTCTGTCCTCGGAGGGAGAGCTCTAGGGGTGAGATGGTGCTAAAACCCAAGGCTGAAATGAAAATGCTTTGATTTAGGGTTAGATCAGCAGCTACAGACCAGGTTCTAGGCTGGAAGACCATACCCACAGAACTAGGGCCGTAGCTAATGGTAAGCCGGGAGCAGGCACCTGTAGGAGGCGGCTCCCAACAAGCTCAACACCTGCCTACCATCGCACAGGTGCTTGGTCCACCCAGGAAGCAGCGGGCCCAAGTAACAGTGCCCTGCGGACCAGGAGTGTCCAGCAGTGGAATGACAGACTCAGGGCCAACTGTGGGCCAACTATCATGGAAAAGAATTGAAGGTGACATAACTTCAATCAAAAGAGGGAGCGTTTGGGCATGCATCATTCAGCAATAGTTCAAGGGGTGCCTTGGTGAGAAGCCAGAGCTCTAGTTTTCCAGAGAGAGGTGGTAGGACCCGCAGTAAAAGTAGAAGGGCTTTGTCCCCACTGGGTATGCTAACAACTGCCTAGAGATGGGCACAAGGCAGAACCAAGGAAGGCAGAAACATGCTCCAAGCTGGGTGTGCTCTGTACTACCAGATCCCTGGGTCGGGTTTGTGCTAAGTGAACCCCGAGAGCCCCTGTGGGTGCTTCCGCTCTGCGGGGCAGGTGACATAAAAGCATCGCCGTCCACTTCCGCTTAGGCGCCTCTGCTAGATACTAGGAGATAGTGACGCTGCAGTTAGGGAGCTCCTGAGCCAGTGGGACAGAGGACAAGCCAGCAGGTCTGTGGTCACCGGAGCCCGCGGACAGTTTCCAAAGGGTGAGGGCTACTTGCCAGAGGAAGCACCCACAGGGCCACTCCCAGGACCCACGGTGAAGGCAGTGAAGTCTCTGAGGCAGGGGAGATGTGAATCTGGGAGAGATACTGATGGGGTCACGGGTTCAGCTGCCACAGAGCCCGGAGGGAGCAGCGCACTTTCCCACCTTAAAGGCCAGGATGAGGATGATGCCTGGGATGGAAGCAATGCGGATGAGCCAGCGCCACCCAACGGTGGGGATGACCACGGAGGCCAGACCGATGATGAGCAGGGAGCCAGCCAGCCAGAACACCTGCGGGGAGAGCCTGAGTCAGGGGCCTCCCAGCCAAGACACCCTGCTTTTCCCCTCCCCAGACCCCAGCAGGTGCCCTGTGTAAGGGTGAGGGGGAACCAGGGGGCAACAGGCCCAGTGCTGTCCTGATCCAACTCCAAGGACTTGGGCGGAGCATGTGTCACTTTGACTTCCCTGTGGCTCCTTCTGATTTCTATAAACCTGACCCTTAGCCAGAGGATCAGTAATATCACCAAAGTTTAAAAACTCAGGTACCACCGGAGTATCAGGCAAGGGCTTTTCTTTCAGGAGATCAGTGACCCACGCAAGCGACCCGGGGGGGGGGGTGGTGAACATGCTCTCTTCCACTCTGCCATCCTTTCTCCAATATTACCAGTTTCTCCTGCATACTTCCAAAGCCCTTCTAGCAAAAAGGGAGGTGGCATGGGTAGGATTTCAGTACCAAAATGACACAACGCTTTATTTTTTTCCTTAGGCACACACTTTTGAGGCAGAAGTGGCACAAGGGTTGTTGATGGACTCTCAGATCGTGCTTGGAGGCCATCCGTCCTCTGCCCTGCGTCTGGCTCTGGCCCCTCTTGGCAGTCCGCTCTGGGGTGCCCTTGGCTCTAATTTACCCCAGTGGTGTCAGCTGTGTTAGTGATGGCCATGGGTCACCAGGGCCTGGCAGATGACCGAGGAGGGTGAATCGAGGGGACGAGCACGTGAGCACTCTGCTGCGTAGCACCCTTGGATTGCACAGCGCTGCTCTTAACCACTCGCGTGCTAAAAATGCTCAGAAATAAATGTGTCTGAGCCAAACACACCAGGCTTTGTTGTTACTCCCTGAGCAGTGCAGCAGAACAACTCTTTTCGCAGATCACTTAGTAGATACTATAAATTCTCCAGAGATGTGTTCATGTAGGTCAGAGGGTGTTCGCAGACCCTACACAAGCACGGCACCAGGACAATATGGGAGGGACATAAGCATCCTGAGACTCCAGGGCCATCAGGGTCACAGAACCCATCCCTCCAGTGCCAAGGGACAGCCAGTAATAGAGAGCTGACACCACTGGGGCGGATGAGGAGAGACAAGAGGACACAGGAGCTAGCTGCCAAGAGGGGCCAGAAGTGGGGCAGAGGAGGTACAATCTCCACACATGAGCTGGGCAAGCCTGTCCCTCACACAGTCAGAGACAGTGCTCCACTCCAAATGCCACCCTTGGGTGACAGACAACCTAGGCTCAGGAAAGCTTGCAATTGGCTCCAAGCACTCTCATTGCCTTTTAGTTGGTGCTGAATAATGGGCAGAACTCCAGCCAACACCAGAAGAAAGCCCATGAGCCTCATACCCTGTGAGAGGTGGACAATGGGGTACAATTCCAGTTTTGTCTTACCTGAGACAAGGGAAGCATATAGCCTCGATATTTTGTGGGAAGAAATTCAGTCTTTATAACTAACCTAAATAAGAAAGAGAAAATCAAACATTATCACTTTGTTTCTGTGAAACCAGATGACTTTTCTTTAAAAAATCATAATCTGTCTGGTCGTGAGCATAAAAAAATTCAAAAATAAAATCTCATTAGGCATCAAAATGTAATTGTTTCGGGCAGGTGAGATAGCTCAGCCAACTAAAACACCTGCTGTAGCAAGTTTAGGAAAGCGTAGGGACCATGGTTTGATCCCCTGCACCATGTGCCTCACCAGTCCCACCACCAGGCTGGGCTGAGCTGGCCACAGAGGTCGGGCATAGAGATGCATGTCTGCAATCCTAGTACTGCAGAGGCTGAAAGGAGGGCGATCACTATGAGCCTGAGCTGCGTCGTGACACCCTGTGACAACCAAGCACATTTTTTTAAAAATTTAATTATTTCAGCTGATGTGCACCTAAAAGACCAATAAGAAATAAGCTTAGAAAGGTGTAAGGTGCACACTTGTGATCCCAGCAGTCAGGAGGCTGAGGCAGGAAGGTTGCTGTGAGTTCAAGACCAGCCTCAGCTACAAAGTGAAACCCTGCCTCAAAAAGCGAAGAAGGTGGGGGGAGGGAGAGAAGAAGGGGGAGGGACAGGGAAAGAGGAAGAAAAAGAAGAAGGAGAAGGAGAAGCAGCAGCAGCAGCAGAGATAAGAAATAAACTTACAACTGCTTCTCATCCCACACCCACTGCCACTTAGGAGACAGTAGGGACATCTCTTTTGCAAAGAAAAGAATTGGCCTGTTTTTATTCAAATTTTTATTTTTATTTTTCTTGAGAAAAATATCAATGAGATAGTTTCAAAGCTGATTAATAGGACAGTTTCAATAATTAATACATTGTACAATGCTATCTTCTCAGCAGTCATCCACAATACAAGAAGCAAACAGGACACCCTGTTCAAACACTATTAGTACAAATCTTTTCATTGAGTTAAGCAAAAGTATGGATTCCCTTTTAAGAAAAAAATTGCCTGAAACATTCAAATACAATGCACCCAAACAAAAGTAATATTCCCAATGTCAGTCAAAATATAGATGCTGAGAGCGCAAGCCCAGTGTGTAAGTGAGACCGCCCAGGCTGCCAGGTCCTGAAGTGACCCAGAGCACAGGCCCAGCATGGAACCCTTCAGCAGAACTCCCTGCAAGGAGGCTAGAGGCCAGACCCACCCAGCTGATTCAGGAGCAGAACATCTTGCCAGAGTGACACAAAGGGTTCACCTGCAAGGCTGCAGCAGGAAGAAGTGGAGCACAGCAGCCAGACCCAAGCCTCATACACCTGGAGGAGTCTGAACTTCCTAGATCCAGACCTGGTACTAAAGTAATAACTCTATCTAAGCTCTACACCAAAGATCAAAAGTCAGTGGTATACAAAATGACAAAGAGAAGGAACAAAAAGCAGTCTCAGGCCCCGAGTCCACCCAGTACAAATGCAGAACACACTAGCATAGAGGAAATTGGAAATCACACACCTGAAATCTCTGAAATAATAGTGTTGGAAGTAAACAACAACAACAAAAAAACTGCAGAAGGGCATAGAAGAGATCATAATTTCTGAAGTAAAAAATGTAGTGATAACTATAATCAAAGAAGTACTAAGTGCTTCTAAAGAATACACTGATAAAAAAATAGAGCAGAATATAAAAATGATGGATCCCCTGAATAAGCAATATAGGAAAGAAATGGAATGTATGAAACAGATCCAAAGTGATACACAGGAAATTAAAACCTCAATCACAAGCTGGCAAATCCATTTGAGTGAAAGTAAAAATAGACTTTCTGACCTTAAAGACACCATTGCAGCTAGTGAAAAAGTAAGCAAAGATCTCTTAAAAACAACTAGGGTACAGGAAAAAATAATTCAACACCTGCAAGACAATGCCAAGATGAACAATGTGAGACTAACAGACATCAATGTGAGACTAATAGGCATCAGTGAGAAGGAAGGAGTCAATATAAATGGTATAAAAAGAATATGGGCAGAAGTAATAGCAGAAAACTTCCCAAATATGGGATAACAATCTGACAGTCAGATAACCGAAGCATACAGAACTCCAAATAACATCAACCCAATTAAAACCACTCCAGACATATAATAATCAAGATCCCAGAAATTCAGCACAGGAACAGTATACTGAAAGCCGCCAAAGAAAAGAAACAGATCACATTTAAAGGAAAACCCATCAGAGAATAATGGCAGATTTCTCTTCACAGACCATCAAGTCAAGAAGAGCATGGAGCAAAGTACTTCAAGTCTTGCAAGAAAACAAATTCCAGGGCCAGGGAGATGGCTCAGTAGAATAAGCACTTCCCTGGGAAGCGCAAAGGGACACCTGGTCACCAGTAAGTGTCATGGTCATTATCCATGTCCACAACACACTAAAGCTTTGTGTGACACACTATCCCCAAACTGTCAGAAGTGATGGTCATTTATTTGTCATTCCAGCATTTATCTTATGTTTTATTCTTAGTATTTCTTTACTACCGTGAAAACTTTTTAATTCAAATGTTTTGAAATATTTAATTTTTAATTATTATTTAATTTTCTGAATGCTTAATTTTTGTTTTAAGATTTATACTATATCTTTCAATTATAATTTAGTTCAAAGACATTGCATAATATCTTCTCCTACTGTTAGAAACTTTAAAAAGTATATTTCTATTTTCTGTTGACTTTATGTTACTTCTTCCCTGTCCTCTATACACACACACACATATATATATGAAAAAAAATATATACAACCTGACATAAGATTGGTACTGTTTCATAGAAATCTTCAATGACCCTTTAAATAAGGGTTCATCTAATATATTTTCTATAGTCCTGCATAACTATCACTTTGAGAGCTCTTTATTGTTCATCCAGGAGCATACTGCAACTTCTCAGGCCTTTTGAATTATGCTATTATTTCCTGTATGCTACATCTGGAGGTACTAAAATATTTCAAGAATGTATGACTAGAAAATATTTTACTTTTAGTTTTCAAAGGTATGTTTGCTAAGTATAAAATTCAAAGAGGATAGATCTTTTTTTTTTCTTTCAGTCCTTTAGTTTCTTACACACTTTTTCTTTCTAATGTCAAATAAGATGCTATTTAATTTTGTTCTTCCATAACTAATATATTTTTCTTTTGTCTTTTTTGGGACAGGGTCTCACTATGCAGTTTAGGCTGGCCATAAGCTCACTTTGTAGCTCAGGCTGATCTCGAACTCACAACAATCCTCCTGCCTCAGCCTCCCAAGTGCTAGGATTACAGGCATGCGCCACCACACCCGGCCCATAACTAATATTTTTATGTATATGTTTTAACTATTTTTTCTTTATAATAAGTTTTGGACAATTTCATTCTTATATATCTTGGTATGATTTTATTTAAATTTCTTGTGCAAAAGGTTCATTTTTCTTGGAAATGTGGTATAAGTTGAACTAAATTCAGAAATTTTAACTCTTTAAATATTTATTGCCTACTCCTTTCTACTTTGAGAATTCTAATTATATGAATATAAAAAAAGAAAGGTGCAGTTAATGCTATTTTTGTTTTTATTCTGATTTTTTTCCTATCTTGAATTTCTTATAACTTTAGTTATTTTTTTTTAAAACAAAACTTATACATTTATATCTGGTAATCTGAAAATCTAATTTACACATAGCAACCATTGTTGGATTCCTATTACTTTGATTAGTGAAATCTTGTATCATGTATAATGCTGTTTTCTTTATCACTGTTTTGTATTCTTTAAAAATAATAAAATGTAAATAAGTAAAACAAAATGTATGCCTAATTAAATACATATTAATTATTGGAAATAGACCACATTCCATCCATCTTCTAATTGTTTCTTTATTGCCATGATTAGCCAGCATGGGAGTTTTTAAAATTCTTCTTGGTATATTTAAAAATTGTACTTAACTTCTATTCCCTTAGGGCTCCAGAGCCCAGAGCGCTGCCTAACTTCTGCCCCAGGGAAGAACAATTCCTTCAGCCAACACATTCAGGCAACAATTAGGTGTTCTGATGTCTCCTGCTAGTTTCCAAGTGACTTGCTGCAGGCTCTGGGGAGGGTGCAGCTGGAGGAGCTTGGCTGGTGTCCAGGAGGTCACTCATACAAATCGAAACTCGAGGCCTGCTTCCCCTCCTCCGGCACTAAACAGGCCAGAGGCACCCAGGCGATTTCGATGGTCTCAGCAGGCTTTGTGACTTTTCACTGGGAGCAGTCTGAAGTCACAGGAAGGTGGCACTTTAAAATAGCAATTTCTGCTGGGCATGGGGGTACACATGGGGGTTCCAGCACTCAGAAGGATCATTGTGAGTTCAAGGCCAGCCTGGACTACAAAATGTGCTCAAGGCCAACCTGAACTGCATAGCCAGACCCTGTCTCAAAAAAAAATGAAAATAAAATAAAAAAGACAAAAATAAAAACAAAACAGCCGGGCGTGGTGGCGCACGCCTGTAATCCCAGCACTCGGGAGGCTGAGGCAGGAGGATTGTTGTGAGTTCAAGACCAGCCTGAGCCACAAAGTGAGTTTAAGGCCAGCCTGAACTGCATAGTGAGACCCTGTCTCAAAAAGACAAAATTAAATAAATAAAAATAAAACAGCAATTCCTGACGACCAAACTACACTCTAAATATGAACTTTGTTGGTCTAACAAAACTGTGAAGGTCTTAAAAGTAATGATTAGCCTTTGGAAGAAGAAGGGGCAAAGAGTAACAAGTAAGAAGCACTCTGTAAGCTTCCCCATCAAGCATTATAGCGACGACAATGGCTTCTAATGGATTATAAAATCATCACTTCTTTTTTTTTTAATGTATTTAGTACGGGGTCTACAGGGCGCCACCACGCGCCCTCTCGAAGCGCCCTGGGAGCAGGGCGCCTGCCTAAACACGCACTTTAGTTGTCTGAGCTCTGTAGTCACCGGAAGCCATCATTTTTAAAAAGCTGATGAAGGACCTGAAGGACCAGCCAAATAGCTCAGCGGATTAAAGCCCTGCTTAGGCGGATGCAGTGGCAAGGCCTTGTGCCAGCCTGGACCCTGGGGTGCGCTGAGACTGCGATGGAGACTGGGTGAGATGGCGCGCGCCTGTCATCCCAGCTCCTGGGAGGCTGAACCCAGACGGATCACTCCAAGTCTGATCTGTGTAGTGAGACCCTGCAGACCCTTACTAAAATACAAAAAAAAAAAAAGTTAAAGAATAATCAGCGCAAGCAAAGCCTGTTTATTACATGTTGTTGATCCGTTCTTCTGATTCCCGGTGTGGGTAAATGCCCGTGGGTGGCCCTTTTATCCCTCCCGGGTTTCCCCAGAGCAGTGGGGCAGTCTTTACCCTTGCGAGTGTCCAGACACGCCGCAGCCCACCATGGTCCTCAGAAAGACGAACCAGATGTAGGAGGGAGCAAAGGACGTCAGCAGGGAGAAGTAGGCGCCCCACACGAAGGAGAGGAGCAAGATCTGAGGCGACAAGGAGAGCTTGCTCAAGGGCCTGCCCCAGGTGGGGCAGGGACCTCCGCCTTCTCAAGGGGGCGTTTCCTTTCTGGCCAGGGGTTTACTTGTCAAACATGCAGCACCCTGGCCTCTCAGTCATCCACAAGGCCAAGCCTTCTGGGTAGACTATTTCTCCGGGGTCCTCTGGGCCTGCTGTAACAGGTGGCAGGGACTAGAATTGTATATTAGAAAGCAAAGGGTGAGAGCTCGGTGAAGTACAGTACTGAGCCAGTGTAATTACACTAATTAGCAAAAACAAGGTATTTGCTTCATCGCTCTAAGAATAATACAAGTGCAGGGGCCTGCAAGATAGCTCAGCGATCTTAGGCAAGCTTAGGTATGCCCAGGGACTGTGGTTCAATCCCTGGCACCAGTCCAGCCCCCAGGGTACACTGAGCAGGCCACAAAAAAAAGAAAGAAAGAAAGAAAGAAAGAAAGAAAGAAAGAAAGAAAGAAAGAAAGAAAGAATACAACTGCATAGTAAAGAACAAAAATCTTGACTCTCCAGCCAGGAGGAAAAAATACCCTTAAAACTTTTTGAAATCCTATTTTCCTTGTAGTGGAAAGCAAATTTGTAACAGCTATAAAATATCCCAGAAGATATACTATAATACATGTAATTAATTATACACCCTACTGGTAAACAATAGGAGCCGATTCTGATTTTCTCAGTATGAAAATAAATGGGGCCTGGGTAGATGGCTCGCTGGCATAACCACCTGCCTGGCAAGTGCAAGGCTCTGGGTTTGATCCCCGGTACCACGTGTCACGCCAGCCACTGGAACCAGGCATGTGGTGCACACCTGTAATCCCAGTGCTGGGGAGGCTGAGATAGGACTACCATGAGTCCAAGCTGAGCAGTGAGACCCAAATAAATAAATAGAAAAGAAACGGGGATGACGTTTGTGGGTGCAATTTCACATGTTCCCTGACCCCCTCGGCCAGCTAGATTGCTGCAAGGCAAGGGATCAGGTTAGGACAGTGGATCTTTTCAAGATTCTTCATTCATGCTGCCATGCTGTGAATCAGAGAAATTACACTGGTGCAGAAGGAATATTTGCTCTCAATCTCTGAGTTCTTAGTTGAGCTGGACCCTGCAACACAAGACAGCTGAAGGAGACACAAACTGAATGAACACCGATTAACATAGGCTTGTATGGGGGGGGACCAGAACCCGTGGTAAAAAGTATCTCAGAGGTGAGGCTTAGAACTCAGCATCCAAGGAAAGCAGCTGTGGGCCCCGGATGTGAGAAAGTTAACACATGGAGGAAACGAGCAGACAACTGCTGAGGTCTGCAGGCTCCTCTGTGGCCTTTTCTAGACCAAGTCCAGAATTCTCTCATTCAAAGCAGAGCTTGCAGCCTGTCTTAGGCAGAAAAGCAAGAGACAGAGATTTTCTTACTCTTGCTGCTTAACTGTCATTAGCTCAAAAATAATTTTATTTGAAAAAGGCGTGGTTTAGGGCAACATATTTCTGGTTTCCTGCAGTGTGAGGATGGCTGTATTTCTAATGTTTGGTTTCAGCAGTGGAAGACTGCTTAAGGACAATACTTCGATGAGGTCCTGGTCCTTCATGGAGCTCAGTGACACAGTGTCCACCTGGTAAGTGTGAGGTCCTGAGTTTGATTCCCAGAACCAAAAAAAAAAAAAAAAAGAAAGAAAGAGAAAAAGAAAAATGTGTTATGGGCTCAAAGTTTAATATTAATTTCGGAAAGAAAAATGATATCTTCCTACATGATTTGCTTTTATTAACTCCTGAGATTACATTTGCAAGGTTTCTTTATGAGTTACATTTCTTCTTTTATAAAATGCCTTTTCATGATTTGTTTTTCCTTTTTGAAATACTTTTAATTTCATGTTAATTTATAAGACTATACTATTTTAGCCAAACGCGGTGGCCCAGGACTGTAATCTCAACACTTGGGAGGCTGAGGCAGGAGCATCACTATGAGTTCGAGGCCACCCTGGGCTACACAGTAAAATGCTGTCCCAAAATAAATAAATGAAGAAATAGTAATTCAAAAATAAACAAGTGACTAGGGTGCCAGGTGTGGGGACAAGTTGTAAAACCAGGACGACAAACACACGGACCTCAGAAATGTGCAGTCAGAGAAGGGAATTCCTACCTTTTTTGTCTCGGGCATTAGAACGTCCTCAGAAGAGAAGCCAGAGGGCATCCCACTGAAGACTGCATCAAAGAAAACTCCCACTTCTGCCAGACCCAGCCTACCTTCCGGCGGCCGTATCTGTCAGCCAAGAGCCCAAAGACGATGCTGGCCACCATGAAGCCAAAAAACACCATCTGTGGGGAGAGGGGAGAGGCAGCGTGTCAGCAGGACCAGCTAGATGTGCGCCTGCGCCTTCATGCGTCTTAGCTGAAGGGACCGGAGGCACTGGAGTTCAAGGAGGTCCCTACGCCCCCTCCCGGGGCTCCACAAAGATGATTCAGCCCCCTGTGGTGGACCCCACACCTTCAGACACTGACCCCAGGCACGTCGTCGCTGTGTTCCCCCTGCCCCGAGAGGTTGGCCGGGGCCCGGCCGGGCTGTAACTGGGAATCTCCTCGGCCATCCCCGTCGTCATCTCGGCTCAGCCCGCGCTGCCCCATTCCGGGGCAAGCAGAAGTCTAGGGGAGCCCTTACGTCCACGTGTATAAACAAACACAAAACGCCCAAACCAAATCATTTATTAAAAAACAAAAAAAAAAAAAAAAAAAAAACTCTGCAAGAGGTGGTGACATGAGAGTAATCCTAGCACTCTGGGGGCTGAGAAAGTGGGAAGGCAAATTCAGCCTGAGCAATATAGCAAGACCCTGGCTAGAAATAGTCAATGGAAAAAGCACTGGGGATGTAGCTTGATACAAAAGCCCTGGGGTCAATTCCCAGTACAAATAGCCTTTTTAAAATTAAACATCTGTGTATTTGGTACAAGGTCCTCCAGCGCAGCTCAGACTCAGTAGTGATCCTGCTGTTTTCTGCCTTCCCAGTGCTGGGATTACAGGCGTTGACCACCATGCCTGGGGTTCCTGGGTGGGCACAGAATGTGGTATTGGGGATCGAACCCCTATCCTTCCGCTTCCCGGGTAGGCGCTTAGACCGCTGAGCTAGCTTTCCAGCCCAGGTGCTTATTTTTAACATAAAAAGTGACTGCCGCGCTTCTGGTTTAAGCACCACGTGGAGCTGATTCAGGTTCCCACAGTGAGAAGAGCAGTCAGCTCCCGCCCCTTAGCTGTGTAGTGAGGACCCACTCAGGCCACGGTGGGGAACGCAGAGTCCAAGTTAGGGCTGTGAAGCCCGGGCCATGGTGGAAATGGGCAGACGCCAGGCTCAGGCAGCTTCGCAGCCAGGACCAGGAGTGACCGGGAAGGCCAGGAATGGCTCCTAACTAGCGAGGGCCATCACTGTCCAGTCTGAGCTCTGAGCCACTGGAAGAGGTAAAGTAGCCGGCTGCTGCTGCTGAGGAAGCCCGGCAGGCAAAATTAGGAAGCGATACAAACGGGACCAGTGAGAGGTGAGCTGTAACTACCTATCTTGCAGCGTAATATAAAAAAATTTAAAAAACTACCACGTAATACAACATCATGGCTGTGACAGAGGTGAATGTCCCATCTGGACCTCCAGGACTGTCAGGACCTTGGTCTGCTGATTATAAACCTAGCAGGGTGCAAAGCAGTTGTGATTACACATACAGCAGTGTAGTGGCTCATGCTTGTAACCTCGCACTCTGGGAGGCTGAGGCAGGAGGACTGCAAGCTAGAGCCCATTGTAGGTGACTTAGCAGGACCCCAATCTCAAAATTCATGCCCCTCCCCTCTCTTCCAAAAAAAAAGCAGCAAGTTATACAATGAAGGTGATCATTGTGTATACCTAAAATGTATCAATAAATTTAATTTTTTTTAAAAAGTTAGGGCCTGACACATACCTGTAATCCTAGCACTCAGGGAGGCTGAGGCAGGAGGGATCCCCGTGAGTTTGAGGCTGGCATGGGCTAAACTGTGAGCTCAAGACCAGCTTGAACTACATAGCAAGATCCTGTCTAAAAGGGGGGGGAGGGCTAGTGTAAGAAGGGGGCTCTGGTACTTTCAGATCCACTTTTTTATGTATTTAGTACAGGGCTTGCAGGGTCTATCGGGTCTC
>PVKA01045813.1:0-15318 GCA_004027165.1 Ctenomys sociabilis | reverse complement strand
TTTTTTTTTTCTTTGTTCTTTTGGTGGAACTGGGGATTGAACTCAGGCCCTTGAGCTTGCCAGGGAAGCACTTATTCCACTGAGCCATCTCCCTGGCCCCCTAATTTCACTGAATTGAAGAGGATCTTGGAATACATGTTTTGTTGTACCCTGGAATTTCATCTTTTGGGGCTCAATCAGATTTTTAAAAAATATTAGTATGTATTTGCAGTATGTATGCATGTATGTATGTACGTATGTATGTATGTATTTGGTTGTTGCAGGGTCTCATTATGCAGCTCAGACTCATGGTGTTCCTCCTGCTTTTAGCCTCCACAGCATTGGGATTACAGGTGTGTGACCACACAGCCTGCCCTGGGGGGCTGCAGTGACATGTGCTACCGGGGATCAGAACCAAAGTCCCTGTGCTTGCCTAAGCTTGCCTAAGTAGGTGCTTTAGTTTGCTGAGCTATCTCTCTGGCCCTTGCAGTACATATTTATATGTCTTGTATAGTGTTAGTACATGTACAAAACACATCCTAATTCTTTTCTATCCCTTCCCCATTCCCCTCTTCTCCTTCCTTCTCTTGATTCCTTTTTCGAGGAAGAGCTATTTCCTATTATCTTAACTTTCATTTTGATTTTTATTTATAACATGGGTTTCTCATTTAAGAGAAACCCATGTGATATTTAAACTTGTCTAATTCATCTCATTTAAGTGGCCTCTATGCTATGGAAAGGATAAACTTAAGTCATTTATAGGCAGATGGATATACCTTGAAATCACACTGGAGTTATTTCTTTATTTACCTTTTTTGAGATAGTGTCTCACTATGCAGTTTAAGTTGGCCTTGAACTTACTTTGTACCCCAGGCTGAACTTGAACTTGCAGTCCTTTTGCCTCAGTCTCCCGATATGTGCCCATGCCTGACAATATTAGATTTTTAAGCTCTTCCTTGAACTAAAAAGTATGAATCCTAAAATGACGTAGTTCAGTCACTATAAAACTCTGAGATACAGTACCTACAATTCACTAAATCAGGCAAGAAAAATACTGCAGCATATTAAGTAATGGTCAGTAGTAGAGCTGACAGAAATCCTCATTAAATGTGTTTGAGTGGTCTACACTACGCAGCTTGAGACATAGATTGGTAAAATTGCCTTGTGTGGTAACAAATGGCTATAACTCCAGAAGCCTATAATCTCACCATTTGTGAGGCTGGGCCAGGAGGATTACCTTTAGTTTGAGGCTGCCTTGGGCTACGTAGTGAGAGCAATCTGAACTATATAGTGAGACCCTGTCTCCAAAACAAACAGAAAGGTTGGCAAAAATTAGGTTTTTTTTTCCTAAAATGAAAATAGAAGTATGTTAGGTAGCTTTGTGTCACTAACAAAATACTACCTGAGACCATCAATTTAAAGAAGGAAAGGTGCATTTTGGTCCAGGTTTCAAAGGTTTCAATCTATGATAATCAGGCTTCATTGTTTCTGGGCTTGAGGTAAGAGAGACCATCACATTAAATTAAAATCACATTGGGGTGGTGTGGAAGAGCATAGCTGTTCACTTCATGGCAGCCAGAGCAGAGAGTGAGGGTAAGACCTCAAGAGGGTGGGGACTTTGGGACAAGATACACCTTGAAAGACATGCCCCCACTGACCTATTTCCTCCAACTGGACCCAAGCTGCTAAAGTCCCTTTCGGTTATGAACTCGTCACTGCATTAATTCACTGATGAGGTTAGCATCCTTACGACCCAGTTGCCTCACTGGGGCCTAACTCTGAACTTTGCTGCACTAGATATTAAGCCCTCAATATATGTCTTTTTAGGATACTTTATATTTAGACCGTAATAAGTCCCTTTTCAAACTCTGATTAGATATTTAAATGTGACAAGTATTGTATAAAGGACAAAGTAAAAGACAGTTGTAATACTGACATTTACTTGAATTTAATCTTTGAGCCATGGTTTCTAAATTTATAGAGCTTTATTGTCATATATTTCATTGTACCAGTATACTGAAGCTCACCTAACTTTTTAATTATGAATTTAGTGTTGTTTCACTATTTTGAAAATTCATTATAGAAACTAAGCATAGAGTTTGAAAATAGCCTGAATGTGTTAGAATTGTGACCTCACCTCTTTGTTGTATAATCTTGTACAAATTACTTAATTCATCTGTTCTTCATTTGCAGAATATTGGGGCTTTACTTGCAAGAAATCTAGAAGATTTTTAAGGTTGCTTTATGTGAGAAAAAGTGCTTAGTTTTTAAAAGGATAACATAAATATGTCTGTATTTCAGAAAATACAAGTCAGTATGAGTTTTAATATTAAATTATTAGGGCAGTTAGCCCAAACTATAACCTTATTTTATCTTTATGGTATAAAGACACGATTTCTGATATTTAGGTGATCATAATACTTTTATTTGTAAACATGATTTTTTTTTTGTGTGTGTGTGTATTTTAGGGAAGGGTCCTCAGGGTGTTCAGGGTCTCAGTACTAGATCAGACTCATAGTGATCCAGCTGTTCACAGCTCCTCAAGAGGTGGGATTACAGGCATGCACCACCACATCCAGTCTCAATTAGCATCTCAGCATGACCTAGGCGTGGGGCTGGCAGGGAGGCCCTGAGATCAAATTTCTGGCCCCTGTGCCTGCTTGTAGGTGCTTTAATCTGCTGACCTGCCCTGTAAACATGATTTTATACTCAGAATTGTACCAGTTTTTCTGTAGCTATGGTGTAAGAGAAAATGTTTTTTCTTTTCTTTCTTTTTTTTTTGCAGAACCAGGGATTGAATTTAGGCTCTTGCACTTGCCAGGGAAGTACTTATTCTACGGATCCATCTCCCAGCCCCCCCCCCCCCTTTTGTCAAGTTTTATTTATTTGGTACAGAGACTCACAGTGATCCTCCTGTCTCAGCTTCCCCAGCACTGGGATTACAGGCATTCACCACCACACCCAGTTTTTATGGCTAGCATTGTGGTACCCAATTGAACCTGGATCCTTGCACTTGCCAGGCAGGTGCTTACGCCACTGAGTTATCTCCCTGGCCCTTTTCTCTATTTTAGAGATTTTTTTTTCACACGCAGTGACTACAAACTTGTGGCTTCAAAGTCAAGCACTTGTATTTAATTATGTCTTAAAAAGGCAGGTGAGAGAGGCTCAGAATTTAAAAATGAAGGAAGAATACAGAACTAGTGTTTTTTAACAAATGAGATGAGACCATATCTTGTATGATTTGTGTTGGTCAGCTTCGTTGTACTTGGAATTCTGTGAGGATCTAATGCATTGATTCCAAGGCTTTTTTATTATTTAGTTTTTTCTAAGGCATTTTTCCCCATAATTTTATTGAAGAACAAATAGTAATGAGACAGTTTCAAATCAAATTAAAAAATATGGAACGCTTCAAGAATTTGCGTGTCATCCTTGCGCAGGGGCCATGCTAATCTTCTCTGTATCGTTCCAAGTTTTAGTATACGAATTGAGCACTGTAAGGCACTTTTAAAACATCAGCATTTTCTAACATCCAGATACATACTGAAATTGATACATATCAGCCATGTTTATTGCAGCATTTCTGTAATCCCAACACTTGAGAGGCTAAGGTAGTAAGTTTGAGGTCAGCCTGGGCTACATAAGCAAGTTCAAAGCCAACCTGCCATACATAGCAAGACCCTGTGTCAAACAAACAAAAAAATTGACATATATAATAGTTTGTTTAATTGGCACCATTTCTTTCTTTCTTTCTTTCTTTCTTTCTTTCTTTCTTTCTTTCTTTCTCTTTCTGACAGCATTAGTTTCTTTCTAGATGTTAAAGTTATGAGGTTTTAAAGGCTTCTTAGATTACATAAAATATGAAGAGAAAGCACACAGCAGTGTCTAGCTTGTACTAGGTATTTTGTATTAACTATCATTATTTTATTTACCTTTTTTTACAGTATTTTCAAAAGACTATAAATTAGAATTCAAACAAAAAAATTAGAAGTGTTACAGAATTTCACAGTATTTGTTGTAATACATAGTATTGTCTTCCAACCAGTTATTCATGTTACCAGGTATGTGCATGTAAAATTGAAGAAGTAAGAAAAAAAAGAAATGCTTAAGAAATTAAGAGAAAAAGTACAATTGAAAAAAAGGAAATGAAACAAATTAAAGCATTAGGTGCTTCTTCTCATAGACCAGCAGAAATGCACAGTACAGTTGTCCAAACCATCCTGCTTATATACTTTGGTAAATCTCTTTACCCCACTTCCTCTTCTATCTTTCCTCTCAACTTGGTAACTTTTCCTTTTGAAGAAGTTCACCCCCTTTTCCCAGTATTTATTGTACCTTCAGATTTGATTTTTGTCTTTCAGGTTCTCACATTAAGACAATATGATGTTTGCACATGTGGGTCTGATTTATTTTACCTAAGAGTATGTTCTCTAGTTCCATCCATTTACTGACAAAAGCTTCAGATTTATCCTGTTTTATAGCTGAATAATATTCCATTGTGTAAAAATACCATATCTTCTTGATCCATTCTTCAGTTGATGGGCATCTGGGTTGTTTCCGGGATTTAGCTGTGACAAATTATGCTGCTACAAACATGGGTGTGCATATATCGCTGTGGTATGAGGTTTTCAGTTCTGGAAAAATGCCCAGTGGAATAGCTGGCTTGAATGGGATCGCCAATCCTAGCTTTTTTTTGAATGAATCTCCAGACTGATTTCCACAGTGACTATACCAGACTGCACTTCCACCAGCAGTGGAGAAGGGTTCCTTTTTCTCCACAGCCTCTCCAGGATTTGTCATTGACTGACTTCCTGATGTTAGCCATGCTTTCTGGGGTGAGATGGAATCTCAGTGTTGCTTTAATTTGCTTTTTTTTTTGCATTCTAGGGAAGGGTCTATAGGGAGTTCATTACTAGATCAGACTCTAGTGATCCTCCTGTTTACAGCCTCTCAAGAGCTGGGATTACAGACAGGTGCACACCACCATGCCCAGTCTCAATTGCTGTCTCAGGGTGCCTTGGGGGTGGGGCCTGCACGCAGGCCAGGGCAGGCCCAGGCATCAAACCCCTGGCCTCTGCTTGCAGGTGATTTAATCTGCTGAGCTATTTGGCCGACCCTTAATTTGCATTTCTTGAGTGACCAATAATGTTTACCATGTTTTCATATATTTACTTGCCATTTGTATTTCTTCCTCTGAAAAGTGTACATTCATCTCAGATGCCCATTTTTGGATTGGGTCTTTGAATTTGGGGGGCCCGATTTTTTAAAAATTTTTTTGATGTTCTTGATAGAAAGCCTTTGTTGGAGGGATAGTTTTCCTCATTTTAGAGGAAAACTACTTATGTGTTAGAGATAACTACATGTATATATTCTTATGTAAGTTCCAATGGAAGATGATGTCTCAATCCAGAATAAATGGATCAGAAGGTTGGCATAATATTGAGTGCAGAGTTGTAAGATGGATGCGAAACAGCTATATACGGATAAAAGTAAATCAGAACTAAATTCTGATTGTACCACTTACTATATCTGATCAATGTTAAATAATATAACCTCTCCAATTTTCAGATCTTTTGGAGGATAATAATGCCTTTTTTGCAGAGTTGTGAGAATTAAAGAATATGTAGTCTTAAATAGTCTATGGAGGGGCTAGGGAGATGGCTCAGTGGAATAAACACTTCCCTAGCAAGTTCAAGGGCCTGAGTTCAATTTCCAGTTCTGCAAAAAAAAAAAAAAAAAAAAAAAAAAAATCTATGGGGCCAGGAGTAATGGTACACACCTGTAATCCCAGCACTTGAGTGAGACTCTGTCTCAGGAAAAGATAAAGTCTGTGGACTGTTTGTATATTGAAAAACCAGTCCCTGTCCACAGTAACTGCATCTTCCTGGCCTCTTCTCTGGATTCTCCTTATAGTTTTAATGGCTGTTTCCCTTCTTATCAGAAACCTCTCAATATGGCGGCAGAGTGAGTCTATTGATATTTAGAATGTTACACATAATTCTGAGGTTTTTAGTTTTACGCAGAAATAATCTAAATGTGCATAATGATTTTTTGGTAAACTTTTTTAAAAAATGTATTTGGTACAGAGTTTCACTACACTATTCAGACTCATGGTGATCCTCCTGTTTTTAGCCTTCCTAGTGCTGGGATTACAGGTGTGTGCCTCCACAGCTGGTCTTGGTAAACTTTCTATTTAGGAAATAAAAGATTTATTAAAAGAAATTTTTCATAGTGCAACCCTAATTTTTTTCTCATATTTCTCAAAGTAATGACTCCTGAGATTCAAGCTTTTTTTTTTTTTTGTGGTACCAGGGTTTGAACTTGGAACTGTGTGCTGCCCAGCAAGTGCTTACATCCCTGAGCTAGTTTCCTGCAAGATTTAAGCTTCAGAATATGTTTTATATTCTCTCTCTCTCTCTCTCTCTCTCTCTCTCTCTCTCTCTCTGGTTGTACCAGGCTTGAACTATGAGTTTTATTTCCTGTAATTTATTTATGTATTTATTTTGTCTTATTGAGACAGGGTCTTGCTGTGTAGTTCGTGCTGGCCTTGGACTCAATTTGTAGTCTTGAGCTAGTCTCAGATTCACAGTGATCCTTCTGCCTCAACCTCCACAGTGTTGGGATTACAGGCATGCACCATCATGCCTGGCTATTTTCTGTCATTTAAAAATGGATTTTTAGCTGGGCATGGTGGTGCTTGCCTATAACCTCAACACTCGCAGGACTTTTGCAAGTTCAAGACCAGCCTGGGTTACAAAGTGAGCTCGAGGAAATGACCCCCCCCCAAAAAAAAAAAAAAAGAATTCTTGATTTTTGGGATGAGGCTTGGCCAGTAAATTGTGATTTGTCAGCATTTTTTCATAATATTTTCAAATTAAGTTCCTTTTGTTCTTTTTTGTTTATCATATTGTGAAATTATTAGGTTAAAATGATGGCAGTTTTTAAAAATAATGTTATTGTTTGAGAAATGTCTTATTTATTGTATGGGATAAATTAGATAAATCCCATCTCTGATGAATAAGTTTTCAGATGTGAAACCTGATCTTATACTTTAATTGCCCTCCATTGTATAATAGGGCAATCAATTTTTTGATTTCTTTTTGCTTGAATATTTGATCACATTTTCACAATAAAAAATTTTGACTATTAAAAATCCAGTGATGACTCAAAGGGTAAAAATGAAATTTTAGAAGTTTTATCACATAAATTTATAGTTTCAATAGAAGGCCAATTGAAATTGAGAGGCCTACGGTGTACATAAGACTGTTTCTACTTCTAACATCAATTACAAGTCTAGGTTATTCCCCCATTCTACCCTCAGAACTGATAATTTGCTAGACCAGAACTCATGGGAAGATATCATACTATGTAGTTTACTACAGGAAAGAATGCAGATTAAAATCAGTTGGTGGGGGAGGAACTACCTGCTTGGGCTCCCCTCCTATCCCTCTCTTGGACGGGAGCTTACTTTCCCTCAATAAATCTGTTCTGCTCATAAAAAAAATCAGTTGGTGGAAGAATCATATAGGGAGGAGCCTGTGGAAATAACAAACATGGAGATTCTGAGATGTTCTTCCTGTGAAAACATTACTTTCCCAGTTTCATATATGGCAGTAGTCTTGGAGTATTGTCAACCAGGAAAACTCACTAGAGCTTTTATGCTGTTTATTCTGTGTATAAGCATAATTGATCTTAGTCTGAAGGTTCCATTCAGCCTCTCCAGGCATGACCCAGTGCTCCCTACCTTAATTTATGTTGTTGTTCTTCATAGTATTGCCAGTCTTCTTTAAGGACTGTTGGGTGAAAACTTATTTTCCCTAGACAGGGAAAATCAGTCAATCAATCAATCAATCAATCAGTGATGGTTCTCTTAATCATGACATTCCAAGGACTTAGGGATCACCTTCCAGCAAAGGGCAAAAATTATAGAACACCTGTCTTTAGACAAGAAAATTTTAACTACACCAATCCTAACTCATTAAAATTAAGTAGTCCTATGCTAATTATACCAATATTAGGGGCCAGGGAGATGGCTCAGTAGAATAAGTGCTTACAAGGATAAGGGCCTGTGTTCAATCCCCAGTTCCACCAAAGAATAAACAATATTTTCGAGACCTCCTGTATAAATAAAAATACTTAATAGTCACTCTTAATGTTGAATTAGTAACCAGAGTTACTCTATATTTTTCTGCAGGAATCTGTAATCTCTTGCATCTTCTCATTCAAAAAGCAGCAAGGTGCTAGATATGGTAGCATATACTGTGTAAGCCTGCATTGAGGTCAAGGCAGGAGGGTGGGAAGTTAAGGCCTGGATAGTTTAGCAATTTATTGAGACCTTGTCTTAAAATAAGAAGGGCTGGGGATGTAGCAGAGGTCCTGAGTTCAATCCCCAATGTCACCTCTCAAAAGAGCAAAAGTTGTCTGCTTCATTTTTGAAAATTTAGTCTATGGATAATATACAAAATCCAGAAAAATATATTCTAAAAGAGGTATTACAAGAATAAATTCAAAGTAACTTTGGTACTTAATAAGAGAACAGGTTAGGGATGCCATTATAAAATTTTTATACTCTACTAAAAATAATTGTTACAAAGACTGTTGAAAAACAAAGCTAAATCCTCTGTTGAAGAGAACTACTGTTGTGAGCATGAGAATGAGTTGTTTCAAGCTTCCTCAGCCATGCAGAATTCCCTATATAATGTGACCTGATAGTAACAAAGCAAGATATAGAAACAAATGTTACCTTGATCATGAATTTCATGTGCATTTCAGGACAAGTTGTGTATATTGCTTTTTATCTATACTGTCACTTCAGTGCAAAGTAAAACCAATTCCCGTCAAATTTTATAATGAAAAACTATTTGTGCTGCTTAATTATAGTATTCTTCTGCTTTGTTGGCTTTGTATATTTGCTTTTCAGTGAGAGAGCTTCAATAATGGAGACTTAAGACAGGTTAAGCTAATGAGTGTTGACTTAGACCTAGAGCTAACAAGTCCACAGGAAACTGTTGACTTGATGTGAATTTACTGTTTTAAGGAGACTATTGATCCTGTGCTACCCTCACCCATTCTTTGTATATTTTAATTTGCTTACCTGTGATAACAGAGTTTTTTGTTTTCTTTACCTTTTAAACACTGTTTTCAGAGAACAGATACTGGTCTGTAACCTGTTAGGAACTGGTCCCCTCAGCAAGGTATGAGTGGCTGGATGAGCCAAGCCTACAAAGCTTCATCTGTATTTAAAGCTCTGCAGTACACTTGAATCATCCTAAAACCACCTCCCTTCCACTCTGAAAATACCATCTTCCACAAAAGCAGTCCCTGATGCCAGATAGGTTGGGAACACTCTGACCAATTTTTTTGCCCCTTTTTAAAACTAGTGCTGATGTTTGAACCCAGGGAGCACTTACCTATATTTACAGATATTTTTTATTTTCTATAAAGAGTGTTGATAAATTGCCCAGGTTGGCCTGGAACTTGTGATCCTACTGCCCCAGTCTCCTGAGTTGACACATTATTGAAATGTGTCACTGTGCTTTCCTTTTCCTTTTTCTTTTCTTTTTTTTTTTTTTTCTTTCTGTATTTAGTACAGGGTCTAAAGGGTCTCACTATGTATATAGATCGCACTCATAGTGATTCTCCTGTTTTCAGTTTCCCAAGCACCTGGATTGCAGGCGCTCACCACCATGCCCAGTCTCAATTGCTGTCTCAGTGCACCCTGGGGGCAGGGCCACAATGACAACACCAAGAATAGAACCCCCTGCTGCTGCACTCTGTTCAAGCAGGCGCTTTAGTCCACTGAGGTATCTGCCCAGCCTTCATTTTTCATTTAATTTTTTTTCTTCTTTGTTTTTGCTTTAAGTCATAATTTTTTACAGTAGTCAAACCTTGTGAGAGAGATAATTTTATATAGGTCTGAATTGTTTCTCTTTTGCTGTTATATAAAATTGCTTCCAGACATATAGGATATAAATGTTAAACAATTTTTGGATTTTTAAGTTTTATGTTGAAATAGCCTAATGATATTTTCAAGAGACTGTGTGTGTGTTTGTGTGTGTGTGTGTGTGTGTGTGTGTGTGTGTGTGTAGCCTAGAGTATTGGAGATTGAACCTAGGGCTGTGTACCCACCAAGTTACATACCAAACTCTTTGAGTTTTATTTTCCATTTTAAGACAAGAGTCTCACTAAGTTGCCACTTGAACTTGTGATCCCTCCTGTCTCGCCCTCCTTACTGGCTAAAGATCACAGGGGTGTGCCATTAAACCCAGCTTCTAGTTATTAGTTTTTATTTAGTTTTTTAGATATATGGTTATATGATATTAGATACACTGGCCATTTTGGATTACAATAACTTCTATTGTCTGTCGTATATTTTGCACTTTATATATTGGATTTCTCATATAAGAGAAATCATGCCATATTTAAGCTTATATGTCTGATTTACATCATTTAACATTATGACCTCAAGGTGCACCCATTTTCCTGCAGATGGCTCCATCTTCATGGCATAGTAGTACTTAGTGATGCAGAAATAGCAATTTTCTTTTATTTATTGTCTACTGATGGATATATAAGCTGCTTCCGATGTTTAACTCTTAAGACTTGTGCACGCATGCCTGTAATCCCAGCACTCGGGAGGCTGAGGCAGGAGGATTGTCGTGAGTTCGAGACCAGCCTGAGCTACAAAGTGAGCTTAAGGCCAGCCTGAACTGCATAGTGAGACCCTGTCTCAAAAAAACAAAACAAGAAACAAACAAACAAAAAAAAAGACTTGTGCTGCTATCAACATGGGTATTTATGTATCACCATGATAGGATGTCTTTAACTCTTTCAGGAAGATACTTAGAAGGGGAATGGATAGCTGGGTCCAGTGGAATTTCTAGTTTAAGTTTTTTGAGAAATATCTGTGCTGTTTTCTATAGTGATATAGTGAGATGTATATGTATATATATATGATTTTTTTAAAATGTGTTTGGTATAGAGTCTCACTACACAGCTTGGTCTCATAGTGATTCTCCTGTTTTCAGCCTCCTCAATGCTGGGATTACAGGCATGCACCATCACGCCCAGTTTTGGTGGCAGACTGTACATGGCACAGCATGTGGTACTGGGGATCGAACCCAGGTCCTTGTGCTTGCTAGGCAGGCACTTAGACTCTCAAGCTGTCCCCCTGGCTCCTCCATAGTGATAATTTATAACCCAACCAACAATGAAGAAAGGTTACTTTTCCCCTGCAACCTCTCCAGCATTCATTACTACTTGATTTCTTAAAGATAGCCATTCTTTCTGCAGATGGAATCTTGGTGCTGGTTTAATTTGTATTTCTGAAATGGCCAGCTGTGTTGAACTTTTTTTTTTTTCATGTGTTTATTGGCTATTTGTACTTCTTCATCTGAGAAGTGTGTTTTCATTTCAGATGTCTCTTTCTTGCTTGGGTCTTTAAACTTGGAAATCTAAAGTTTCTTATTTATTTAGATATTAGTCCTTTGTCTGAGGAGTAGCTAGCAGTTTTTTTTTTTCTCATTCTGTAGGTTGTCTCTTCACTTTGTTAGAGGTTTTCTTTGCTGTGCAGAAACTTAATTTGATGTCACATTTATTGATTTTAGTATTATTTCTTGTGCAATCAGGGTTCTGTTCAGAAAGCTTTTGCCTATGTCTGTGCCTTTTAAGAGTTTTCCTACTTTGTCTTCCAGCAGATTGTTTCTGTTTTAATATTTATAAATCATTTTGATTTGAGTTTGGTACATGGTGAGAGAAATCTGTGTAGGTTCAGTATTTGCCACATGAATAGCCCAGTTTTCCCAACCTCATTTACCAAAGAGGCTGTCTTTCCTCCAGCACAAGTATTTAGCTCCTTTGAATGTGCCTGGAGTTTCTGCATTCTCTGTTCTGTATAACTAGTTTCTTGTCAGCACCATGGTATTTTTATAACCATAGCTCTGTAGTATAATTGGAAGCTCAAAATCATGAAGTTCCTGCTTTGTCCTTGTTGTCCAATATTGCTTTTGCTGTTGTAGCGCTCTTCTATTTCATATGAATTTTAGGATTGTTTTTTCTGGTTCTGTGAACAGTCCTTTTGGTATTTTGATTACAATCGCAATAAATGTGTATAAATTTTGAAAGTATGGCCATTTTGACCATGCTGGTTCTCCCTATCCAGAAATAAGAGATACATTTCCATTTACTGCTATCTTCTTTATCCTCTTTGTCAGAGCACTATAGTTCTTAGTTGTACAGGTCATTCACTTCTTTGATGAGGTTAATTCCTATGTATTTCATTTTTCTTGATGCTGTTGTGAAAGATATTGTGAAAGGTATTGCCTAATTTCTCTCGATGCATTTATTATTGGTATACAAGAAAGAACACTAATTTTTGAATGTTGACTTTATATCCTGTTGTGTTACTAAATTTAGTAATTCTAGAAGGCTTTCTGGAATTTTTAAGGTTTTTGATATGTCATGTACAAATAATGATAACATCTTCCTTTCCGATCCATATCTCTTTTATTTCTTTCTCTTGTGCAATTATTCTGGCTAATATTTCCAGCACTATATTGATTAGGAGTGGCAATGGCAGAATGTCTTTTTCCTCATTTTAGAAAAAAAACTTCCAACTTTTCTCCATTTAGTGTGATGTTGGATATTAGTTTATTTTAGATGATTTTTATTAGATTGAGATAAAAACCTTCTTAATTTATTTTAAAAATTTTTATTTTTGTCTTTTTGAGATAGTATTGCACTATGTATGCAGTTCAGGCTAGCCTCAAACTCAGTTATCTCCTGCCTCACCTCCAGAGCATTGGGATTATGTGTTTGCAGCTATGTTCATCAGAGATTGGCTGGCCTGGGGTTCTCTTTCTAATGGGGTGGGGATCCTTTTCTGGATTTAGAATCAGGTTAATACTTCTTCCTGAAATGAATTTGGGAGTATTGCCTCCCTTTCTGTTTCATTAAAATGTTTGAGGAGTGTTGGCATTAGATCTCTAAAGTTCTTAGAGAATTCAGT
This sequence comes from Ctenomys sociabilis, assembly GCA_004027165.1. Lineage (NCBI taxonomy): Eukaryota > Metazoa > Chordata > Mammalia > Rodentia > Ctenomyidae > Ctenomys > Ctenomys sociabilis. The sequence continues at coordinate 2,336 of PVKA01045813.1, read as the reverse complement.
GTCATGCCCAGTCTTGGTGGCCGGCTCAGTCCGCCCAGAGGCAGGGCCAGTGCAGCATGTGGTGCTGGGGAGCAAACCCCAAACCCTGTGCCTGCCTAAGCAGGCACTTAGTCCACTATCTCGCTGGCCCTCTATCCTTGATTTTTTAATCCATGAATTTCTTTTTGAATTAAATGTTTCTTTAATACTGCAAGAAAATTGTTGTCTTTTGTTTCTTGGCCCATTCTGTCCATGTGGTTTTTTGATTGGAGGGTAAGAGCATTCATATTGAGAGTTATTAACTGAGAAGTATTCATGTAGTTTTGTTATTGCATTACTTTCCTGTTGCTAATTTCCGTTGTCTTTTTCTTTCTGCTTAGCTGTTCATCACTCAAGATACATTTGTGTGTTTCTTTTTTCTTTTTTACTTACTGACATTGTTGGCTTCATTGTCTTTTTCTAGGACATCTTTGAGAATTTTTTTTGTAATGATAGTTTTTGTTCATCAGTTTCTTGAGGTACACCTTGTCATAGAAATACTGTATTTCTCTGTTGTTTTTCCTCCTGTCAGTTTTGAAAGACATGTTTGCAGGATATATGTCAGGGTTGGGGAAGTTACCTTTTTGAGCTTGAAAAACTTCAAGTCCTCTAACCCTTTAAAGTTGTGTTGAGAAATCTGCTGTCATTCTAATGTGTTTACCTTTCTATGTGATTTGTTGCCTTTCTTTTAACAGATTTTGTCCTTGTGATGGACTTTTGGTACTTTAATATAATGTGACCTGGAGAGGTTCTCTTTTGTTTGGCTTTCTTGGATTTCTATATGTCTCATTTATCTGTATTTATTTCACTTAATGTATTTGGAAAATTTTCTGCCATTATTTATGTGGACAGGTTTTTTTTTAAATACTATTTGTATCTGATGTTTTCAGTTACTACAGTTACCCTTTGATTAGTCTTCTTTGCCTTATCTAACTTTTTTAAATCCACTTTTCTTTTTTTTGTTTTCCATGCTTGTAAGGTGTCTTTATTTTTCAATCAGATTTTATTGGTACATTTTATTTATTTATTTAGGCAGAACTGGGGATTGAACTCAGGCCCTTGCGCTTGCAGGCAAGCGCTTATTCTACTGAGCTATCTTCCTGGCCCCTATTGGTCCATGTTAGGTATATATGATGATGATCATCATCATGGAGAATTTGTACCTGTACATAATATAAGTTGATTCTTTTGTTTCCCGTTTTCCTAACCCTTCCTTTCCTCTTTTACAAGCTTTGTTTTCATTTTTTCCTTCTTTTCTCATTTTTTTTTAACTTTTCCCTTTCTTTCTTCCTCCTCCTTCCTTTTGTTCCCCTCCCTATTTGAACATTTTTATTCCTATTTCATAGTAACTAATCTACATTTTGGCCCTTATGTATACTTTTAGTTTCTCACACCAGAGAAGCAATGCAGTATTTAAATGTGTGGGCGTGAACGTGTGTGTGTGTGTGTGTGTGTGTGATTTATTTCACTTAAGAATGGTTTCAAGGTGCATCCAGTTTACCTAGGAATGTCTCTGGCGTATCCTTCTTTATGATAGAGTAGTACTCATAGTACTCCATTGTAAAAAACAAACAAAAATTATCTACTCCCTAGTTAATGGGCATTTAGGCTATTTCCAATATTTGACTATTACAAACTGTGCCACTATAAATATGGGTGTACATATATCACTGTGGTAGGGTGCTTTTAATTCTTTCAGGAATATATCAAGAAAGGCAATAGCAAGAGCAAATGGGACCTCTAGTCTTAGCTTTTTAAGGAAACTCCACACTTATTTCCATAGGGGTTGCACAAGTCTATATTACCACTGACAGTGGAGAAGAGTTTCTTTTTCATGGTATCTCTGCTAGCATCTGTTATTGGTTGTTTCTTAATAATAGTCATTCTTTCTGGGGTAAGATGCAATCCCAATATTGCTTTAGTTTGCATTTTTCAAATGACCAGTGATGTTGAATATTTTTTCATGTATGTATTTGGTGTTTATACTTTATCTGAGAAGTATGTATTCATCTTAGAGTCCTGTTTTTTGAAAAAGTCTTTAAATTTGGGGCAGCTGATTTTTTTGAGTTCTCTATGTTCTTGATAGTAATCTTTTGTCTAGGAATCCTCAGGCAAGGACTTTTTCCAAAACTGTGGGTTGTATCTTTACACTGTTAGTGGTTTCTCTGAGTAATTGGTCTTTGAAGGCATCATTGTTGTTTAGTTCTGAAATTTTGTCCTCAGATTCGTTGCTTCTGCTGCATATATATATATATATTTTTTCTTTCTTTTTTTTTTTTTTTTCCCCTCGGAACTGGGGATTGAACGCAGACCCTTGT
>PVKA01045812.1:0-15321 GCA_004027165.1 Ctenomys sociabilis | reverse complement strand
CATCCAGAAGAAAAGCTGATTAGTATCCTGCAGCATATGCCATTCACTTTGCCTTATCTGACTCAATTGATTTTACTTGTTGTACATTTCCTTTTGTATTTCTGCTTTTCGCTTGTTATACTAGGGAGACTATACGATATTTACACATGTGTGTCTGGTTTATTTCACTTATGAGTATATGTTCAAGTGGCATCCACTTAAGTATAAATGCTTCAAACTTATCATTCTTAATAGCTGAGTAATACTCCATTATATAGAAATACCACATCTTTTTCAACCATTCCTAATGTGATGGACATCTTGGTTGTTTCCACGATTTTGCTATCACACATTGTGCTGCTATAAACATAGGTACACATATATCTCTATGATACAATGTATCCAAATCCTTTGGGAAAATTCCCAGTAGGGGATAGCTGGCTTGAATGGGATTTCTAAATATTACATTGATTTTATGCTTTCATAGTTTAGCTTTACTTGCTTATGCGTGAGATAATTCTTTACTTCCGTTGGATGTTAAAACCAATAAATCTAAGTATAACCTCCAATCATTTGTTATTATGAAGGCCACCATGTGATCTTTAACTTTGGAATTTCTTGTGTGTGCTTTGGGGGTAAATTTTTAATAATGGAAAGAGCATTAGTCCCTCACGTAGACCACTCTATTTTTCTTCTCTTTGGAAGAAAATGAGGGGCGGTGGGTGATGCCTCCTCAGGACCACACTGATGCAGTCAAAACCCGGGAAGCTGCTCGAGCCCCTCCCTTCCCTCCATTCAGCTGTGGGCACTGGCCACCCTGGTGATTATCCAGCTAAAGTTTAGGAGGTCATGATGCCAAGGCTGGACGTTTTCAGTTCTAACGCCAGTGAAAGGCATTTTCTCTGATGAAAATGGCATCTGAGGCCCCAGGAATCAGAGAAGTCTGGCCAGATTGATGGAGGCACCTGAAGTTACGGAGCTGGCCTTGTAAATCCAGGAAGTCTGATTTCTGTAGAGTAACTTCCAGAAGTCCTTCGCCAGCTTTCTTTTCCCACTTCCTCTTCCCATTTTCTCTTCCTACTGCCCTTCTGCATGTTCCATTACCATCCTGTGATCCTCAATTAACCTAACTTTTTACTAGTTACTATGAGATATAAGGTTGAAAGTTCTTTCCTTGTTGTGCACAAGAACCTGGGCTGTTTTGTTCCACTCATCTATAGCAAAGCCACTAGCCTAAGTTTCCAGCTGTAGCAGATCTGTTTAATTCATTTCGCCACAGTAAGTTCTTGCTCTAATTGGAAAGAGTCCTGGAATATTGTGCAACATTCAGGAAGTCCACTGCGGGAGTGATGTTTGCTTAGTAGACACCATCTACAGCTTTGTATTTCATTCCCACTTTTTCTGGAATTCAGTTACCTGCCAAAACATGGTCTCAACTAAAATAAATATATTTATGCTTTTATCTGTCTCTCTTACACATACCTACTTACTCTTTCTTTCTAAAACTAAGTACCAGAACTTTTTAACTTATGAGAGAAATTAGTATTGTGAAATTCTTACCAATTTTATACTATTTAATAGAATCACTATTTGCAAAGAAACTGGAATATAGAAGTGGTAATGACTGGTCCAAGTTAAGATGCACAGTGAGCAGTAGAAGTGGACTTAAATGTGAATTTGGTGTCACGGCTAATGTGCTTTTACGACACTATTAAGGGTTTTAATGGTGGGAACTTCATAAATGGTTGGTGCTCATCATAATGGAGAATAATTGCAATAATCCTTTAGATTTACATTTCTACCCTGTAATTCTATCTCCATTAGGAATGAGAACTGATATATTTGAGGAAAAAAACAAGTAAAAATTCAATTCAGAAGTAGTCCTTATAGCTATGGCCAATGATAATATATTGGTATTTTATAATACCAATATAAAATAAAATGATTATTCTAATTAATGTCTTTTCATTGTGCCCAAAGTCACATAGTGCAGAATTTGTAGTAATGCACAAGTTGGTGCAGTGTAAGGGTATTGAATGTATATGATTCATGTTAATATAAATTGCCTCAGTACAGTTTTTGTTTTTGTTTGGCAGAACTGGGGGTTGACTCAGGCCCTTGTGCTTGCCAGACAAGAGCTTATTCTACTGAGCCATCTCCTCGGCCCCTGCCTCAGTAGATTTGAAACAACATGTCTTCCAACAAAGCATAAGCAAGAGCTGGTATTTAATCTTCTGACACAGTAAATTTCATCTACCTGATTAAACTTTGTTTTTTCTTTTTTTTTTTTTTTTTTTTGGCTGAACTGGGGATTGAACTCATGCACTGAGCCATCTCCCCGGCCCCAGAACCATCTCCCTGGCCACTCCTTTTTTTCTTAACTGTGACTATTTTGTCCATGTTTACTAAAAAGCGTACAATGCAGCGTCTCTAAGAATATCATTAAATACTATTTGAGAATTTAATTTACTGCTAAAAGTTTTAAGTATACAGCAAATAATAATTTATCCTTTATATTTTCCATCAGTTTAATAGCACTCAGATTTTTAAAAATTGTAAAATTAAATATTCTTAAGGAGAATTCATGACTTTAAACTTTATCAAGATAAACTTCTTGTTTTAAAATATGTCAAGTTTTAATGATGCTTATAGGATAAATAAAGTAAGAATTAGGATACACAATCTAAGGATATAGCTTAGCAGGGCAGTGCCTGCCCAAGAATCACAAGATCATATTGATTCCTAATACAAAAAGAGAGATAGAGAGAGAGAGAGAGACAGAGAGACAGAGAAATAGAGAGAGAGAGAGAGAGAGAGAGATTAAGAAAAGGGATATGTAGGTTTCCTATTTTCTAAATTTTATCATTCAAACACACAATACTGTAATAATCTTTTATTGTGTAGTTTTAATACATTTAATAATAGTCATTGCTTCACATTATACCCGTAATCTCATGCCTTTGAGAAGCTCAGGTAGAAGGATTAAAAGTTTAAGGCCACCCTTCAAAATTTAGCAAGACATTCTCTCAAATTAAAAAAAAAAAAATTAAGAATGTAGCTCAGTGTGAGGGCCCAAGGTTAAACTTCCAGTACTACAAAGGACTAAAACGAATCACAAACAAACCAATGTTTTTCACTTTTGCATCCATGATGTGTGCATAGTTTGTTTGAAAATTTTTTCATTCTATTTTTTCTGTGGAACTGGGGATTGAACTCAAGCCCTTGTGCTTGCCAGGGAAGCACTTAGTGTACTGAGCTAACTCCCTGGCCCCTCTTCATTCCTTTTGTCCTCTTCTGGTCTCCAAAATTTTAGTTGTAAGAGTCAAGAGAAATATTATAATATTTATTTCTGAATATGTCATTTATCCATTATTGTTAACTGAAAGCTGGATCTTTCTGCTATGTCTCTTTTATCTGACTTGGCGTTGTACAACTTCTCTGCTGTATTTCATATACATTAGAATCCTCTGTGATTTCTAAACTTTTAGCTTATTATTCCCCATTTATTTCAGTAAAATGCTGCTGGGAGATAGCTCAGTAGCGTAAGTGTCTGGTTGGCAAGTTCAAGGTTCTGAGTTTGATTCCTGGTACAAAAAAAACTCCGGCCTATTTCAGTAAGATGCCAATCTAATTTGAAGTTATTTTACCCCCATATCTCCAAGTGGAGAAACATTTTCCTTCATTTTTTTTCCCCATATATTTTTTTATTTCCTTGGATCTTTGTTCATCTTGCCCTCTCTCCTTTTCTCCATTGGTCTCAGTTAAATCAATAACAGCACTACAGATCTGGGAAACTCTCCCTTCTCTTTTTTTAAATGTACAACATGGAGCTCAATGCTAGGAAGAAGTATGTATGCATACGTATGTGTTTGTGTATGTGTGTGTGTGTGTGTGTGTGCGTAATTGGGATTTGAACTCAGGCCCTTGCACTTGCCAAACAAGTGCTTATTCTGCTGAGCTATCTCCCAAGCTCCCCAACAATATTAATAATACTACAATTTTAGCAATCTTTCCAGTGAAATATTTGAGTTATTGTGGCAAATTTCTTTTCTACTCTCTAGAGTGGTATTTCCTATCTCCTGCACTGTCCGATTTCTACTCCACAACTTAAATGGCAATGGTTCATGGCAACACCTTCTTCTTATGTGACCATCAGAGCTAGCATTATCTTCTCACTGTCCACTCACCAATGACCTAATATTGTTACTATGTTAGATAGAAGAGAAAAGAAACATAAAAAATTAACCATTTATTCGTGTTTAGCTTCAGAGTATTTTATCCAAATTTATTGAGATACCTGCTGGGATTACAAGGAGTGCCAAATTCACTCCAAGGTACTTTGAAATAGAGTAAGTAATATTCTGTGACTGTGTCTAGTGGAGAGCAAGTCTTTTATCTCCGTTCTAGATCTAATATAATTTTGCCTCCTTTTGGACTTATCTTCTTAAGAGATATGTTAATATCTTGATGTTATTTATTTCTTAAGATTTCAGTACTTAAAATAAAATAAAATTTTAAGAAAAAGAAAATGTATCAGAAAAAATCCCAGTACTTATTTGCATTAATACATATAAACTATTTTCCCTTCTTTAACTGCTGTCTTAAGTGACAATAGGATGCCAAATGGAAATTTATTTCTACTTACCAAAAAGAACAATTTAATTGAAACAAAACCCTTGTTCTCCTAAGTATCAAAAGAAAATAGTAACTGCTATGATGGCGAATACAAATAAGACTGGAAATTAGGTATTTTAATTACAAGAAAGTTATTGATAGTGTAAGAAATATTTTTAAATCAAATATGCATATATTAATAAATTGAAATTTTATTAATATACATTGCTCTATGAAAAATAAAAGCATAAAAATTGAAATTAGAGTCCTCTTAGAGCACACTATTAATCCCAACTCTTTTTCTCACTGGGTTAGTTACTGTAAAGAGGCGTTTACCTTTCTATTTGATTTTCAGTTCATTTATGTACATGTAATTTATATATAAATGTATATTGATTTTTTTGTTAGACTTAAAAGCTCTAATTTCTATGTAATGTAATTTACTTGTCATTTGATAGTACAGTATCCTAATATCAACATATGCAGCTAACTTCAACAAACACCATATAATTTTACTTGGTAAATTCCATTCTGTTATATATTTTAGAATATCTTCATTTTCAAAACCACAAATATTTTTTAAAGATTATCCTGATATAGGATTTATTTATTGTGATTATTGAGAAGACAGGGAATTGTTTAGGCAACTTCATCTCTGGAGAAAGCTACATTAAACTATCTTCAAATTTACCTGAAATTATGATAGCCTGTCCTATGTTCAGAGTAACAAATGACTAATATTCTAACTTTGTCATAATTGTTTCTATATTTTAAATGAATAAGGATCAGAAAAGTCATAGTGGCATGTGTCATCAGATTCAAATATGACAGTAACGAAAGAGGAAGACAATCTAAAAACTATGTGATTTTTGTTTCACCTAACAAATAGTTTTTTTAAAAATGTATTATTTTTTAAAAAAGGATGAAAAAGGTAATAAATGATACAGAATTTCAGTAAACAAAATAATAGGAAATCATCAGTGGTTTGTATAGTGCATAATGTTGTCTTCAGATTAGTTGGTTAGATTACCAGATAGAGGTATGGATAACAGCTTTTGTTCTGTGTAAGAGCATGTAGTACTAAAAAATTAAAGTGAATAAAACATTGCTCTATCTCCCATATCCATAATTATTGGAGTAAATTATGTAAGAAACTCCCCCAAATAATTTTAATGTAAGGCTTACATGTGACATTTACATGTGGTATATAATTTGGGATAAGATCCAAAGAGCACACAAAGAAAGTATTTATTGTAATACTCAAGATTTGTGGTGCTTGAGCGGAATGGGAATAGGAATGTTAATGAGTTAGTTAATACAAGCTAACACAGATATGAGATTTATAGTCTAGCAAATAATCAGATGTGAATTTAAAGTAATGAAAGAAACAGATTAACATGTTCCAAATAAAAACACTCATCTTTCACAAATATGATGGTACCTGAGGTTAAAGCTAAGCTCTTATATCTACTTAATATGCAACTTGGAAAAAGTTTTTATCTCTTTCTTTATAAAATAGAAGCACTGGCATTTTGATAATAAAGTCATTTGGAATAAACTATATGTATAATATATGTATGTATGCATATGTGTGTTTTATTTTCTAGCCGATTTCTTTTACATAGTGCTCATTGAATGTTTATTGTTCAGTCAATGTACTTTTGATAATTTTGGTACTTTACAGAAATCTTGGTTAATATTTATTTCTCCCATGACTTTATTTCCCCTTCTTTTTTTTCGGTGGAACCGGGGTTTGAACTCAGGCCCTTGTGCTTGACAGGCAAGTGTTTATTTCGGAGCCATCTCCCCAGCCCCTATTACTCCCTCTTATGCTATTACTCACTGACTCCTATGACTTCTGGCTACTAAAATACTTCTGAACTTTTCCAATTCAGTACACTCTTTCCACCTACACTTAAATCCAAGTCATGGAGAGTAGATTTTTTTCATGGACAGTAGGCTCAGTATACCTTCTTGTTACTTGAGGTCAGGTTTATATTTTAAAATTAAAACTATCGTTATCTACTTACACCTTCATTTAAAAGCTCAAATGTCTTTTTGATATGTGCTAGGAGAAACGCTTAATGTGAATGGCTTAGACAGGCTGCCAATTTGACTTCTTTTTATGTTTGCTTAAATTGCTTTCCTCTACTTAGTCCTTAGATCTTGTTCTCACACAAGGACAATCATAATACCCTTCACTTTTGGCTGTATTTATCACTTTTTCTGTGTGTACTTCTTCCTTTCATACATGTAACTCTTTCTCTACATCTTTTTACTAATTCTACAGTCTAGTTGCCACGTGTATTTTTTCTTATACTCTCCTTCACACTGGTAGCAGTTATATCAATTTCTCTAAGCATGACATAGTAGGCTAACAGTTCTAAGGATTTGTAAATCACTTTACCCTTCTTGCTGCTGTGTGTCCAAATGTGTCACAGAACAGAAATCCCTAAATATTTCCTAGTAATTTTAAATTTGTATCATTTCAAATGGGTAAAGTTAGAATATGGAATAGTTACTGAATAGAAATAAGGAACTCAAATTAAGAGTTATTCAGACAAAAAAAATAACATAATATTTATGCTCTATTTGAATTTTGACAGCACTTTCAGGTGAAGACATTTAAAGGAACTTGTAAGTATAAAGACTAAAAATAGAAGAAAGAAAGACTTAAATAAGTACATAGCTGCAAATAATTCCAATTATTCCTAAGAGAAGAAACAGTTTGTAGAGAATACAAGATTGCCTAATTCATCGATGCTGTGAGAATTAATGAAAACTCACAGCGAAAACATGCAAACCCGGTGGGGTGGCTGATCTTAATTGTGTCACCTTGGCTAGGAGGCACCTGGGGACTATTAGAGCACACATTTGGTTGTATGTGAGCGGGGAGTGATGTCACAGCCCTGCGCACTATGTAAGTCCTGACTACTGTCACCTCTGGCTCTGTCCCCTGCTCTTCTTCCGGGCTAGAGTAAACCTTTGCCTTGCCATGTCATGCCACCATAATATTTCTGCCCTGAAGCCAGCTTACTATGCACTGAATTCCACTTAGCAATGATCCAAATTTAATCTCGCTTCCTTTAATTTGTGTCTGTCAAGTATTGTGTCTCAGTAACGGGAATGCTGCCTACGTTCTACAGCATTGATTAAATGCTGATTAGTTAAATTTGCCATACAGAAATAAAGACAAGTAAGGGAGACACAACAGGAAAAAAGTTTTATGTAAAGTTAAGGGAATCACAGAACGGAGGAAGCCAGGATGCAAAAACTTGTAACAGCCAAAGGCTGGATTTGAAGGAATGTTTCTGGATGGGCATGAGTTAACAGTGTTTTCAAAAAGTACTTGAATTGAGATGGAGTTTAAGAAGAAACTGGAAAAGATGAAAGGCCAACTACTATGGACGAGTTTCTTCTCGAGGTCACCGGTGAGAATGTGGGCCATGCAGTGTTACCTTGGATGGTGGCAATTCAAGCTGGCTGCGTTCTCTACTGTGTCATCACTGTGTACATAACACCCTGCAAAGGAAACCAATTCTTGGCCACGTTGCCAAGACAGGAAGAAGAGATGCACATAACTTTCTGTATGGAAGAGCAGGACAGTTGTGTAAACTTAAGTTTGGATGGTTTTAATTTTCTCAGTAGGAGGTGAGGCTATGTGCTGAGAGGGAGAGAGGAGGGATGGGATTAGGGATTTAAGTGCTGCAGAAATATTTGAGACAGCTGCAGGGAGGAATGCAATAGGGAGTCAACAAGTGATAAATAAAAGAATTGCTGAGATTCAGGGAGGGCCCAGCTGAGGTCAGTTCAATCGGTCAATATTATTTAGTGACTTGATTCAATTTGTGAGTGTGAGGAGAGGAACAGAAGAATAGGGGAGACTGAACAGAGAGGAGACTGGTAAAGTGGAAGGAAGGAGATTTAGTCAGGTTGTAATTGCATTAATGACTTGATTAATTTTGTGGATTTTGGCAGAGCAGAAGGGAAGGATGTGGCTTGCAGTAGAGAAGAACAAAGGGGTAAGCTGCCAGAGAGCAATGAAGAAGGAGCCAGAACACAAGAAAACATGGGAGAGCGCAAAGGATGAGTCTGCTTGCTGACAAACGATGATATAACTCTTAAATAATATTAGGATTGTTTGATCATCTTGGATAGTATCTATATATGTGTTACCATTATGAATTTTCATAATATTACTCCAAGCATGATATTTTTATGTCCATTTTAATATGAGGAAGCTAAGACTATTTTATTCTCTTGCTCATAGAAGAGAAGAGAGTCATGAAGAGACATTGGGTAGGATGGATCATACATACAGTCAAGATAATACCATCGGTGAGAGCAGGGGCATTTTTTTTTACAACATATGTTTACAGGGTTTATATAGCTGAATATTCCAAGTGTTTGAAATCCAGTATGGAAATCAGATACATATTATTTATATGCAATTCTTATGAAATTTAAGTGATTACTTCCCACATTTTATGTTGTAGAAGAGCTTGCTGAGAAAGGTACACACCTGCTAATTGTTACTAACACTCTCAGACATATTTTTATTGGTTACATTACAGTGCTGTAGAAGATTTTTAGTTCCTACAGCTGCATGAAACTACATTTTGAATACTTGAAATCTGATCGAAATGGTGTTGACATTACAGCAACTGTGAGTGATAGAAAAGGAAACAAAAACTTTGGATGTTTTTCCTCTACAGAGATTTCTTTTCCTCAAATTAATAACAACAACAGACTTAAAAAAAATATCGCTTGCACTACAGACTGCAGCCAGCAGTACAGCTGCATAGTTACAAAAGGCTCAAGGGGACTCCTGCCTTTCAAGCTAAACCCTTCCGCTCGTAAAAAATCCTCTTTTTTGTTTTGTTAAACTGTCTTCTAGGTTTGTTTTCCAACTTTAATTTAATTTATAAGTTTTTAAGTGTCACTGGACATGATTTCAAATGCTGGAGATAGATATAGCTTTACATTTATTTTGCTGTGCTTTAAACAAAGAAAGGGGGAAATGCAATTTAATTCAATAAATAGGTGGCCAGCAATGTACCAGGCTTGTGGGAAGATTCCAAAGTGATGGAATCATTGTCCTCAGAAACAAGGTGGTGTAATGAGACTAACAGGTACTCAGAGCAATGACTACAGTGCAGTTCCGATTTTACTCCATCATGAAAGGTTTTTGAAAAAAAGGTGTTTTAGCAATAGCAAGCAAAAGAATATCACACATGGTACATGGACCCTAAAAGTGAATGTTCTTGAGGACAGGCAAAGTTTTTGCAGGTAGATGTAAAACTAAAAACCAGTCCAGGTAATGTCTTATCACTAGTTAGCTTGATATGAAAGATGATCATTCTGTGAAGTAACACACTGTTCTTAATAGAAATCAGGGAAATGAACTGGGAAAACAGGCTTCATGAAACCAGAGACTAGTCAATTAAGACAATTTTAGATATTCTTTTTATGTTTCGTTAAGAAGTGGGAGCAACATTTAGTAGTTAATGAGGAGCAACAAAAGATTTATAGGCAACCGAGTCATCCAATTACTTGTTTTTAAAGTTTTGCTTTGTTTTATTTACTTTAATTTAATTTTGGGTTGTTACTGAGACTTGAACCTTAGGGCCTGTGCACTCAGTTAAATGAGCAGTGCCTTAATTTTTTTCTTTGTTAATTTTTGAAAAGCGCTCTTAATCACTGTATTGTCTAGTGTCATAATTAGAATGGAAGTGTCTCCTAAATATTCCATGGCCTCGGAATTCCCCCTCTTTCCTAGCTGCTGTGGGGTGAGCAGCTGTCCCCACCTAGCCTTTCAGCTATGTTGTCTCTGCCAAGGAACCGATCAGTTGTGGACTTACCCCACTGGAAACTGTAAGCTGAGGGGGAGTCTCCTCTTAAAATTCAGACATTGTGTATTATGTCTTAGTGACAAAAAAAACTGAGATGGCAAGGTGGAGTAATAAATATGGGACTGTGATTGTTGTGTTGTGATTACAGGTAGGATAGATACGGTATACTTGGTGGATTATGAGCTTGCTATTGTTTTACTTGAGATTAAATATAGTTTAAGGAGATGTATTTTCATACAGGTTGACAAAGGGTGAATTATGACCACAAATCGTGATCAGTCAACATTGTTGGATTCAGAAGCACCTAGTAGATTAGTAAAAAACTCTTCTGGGGCATCTGGGTGGAGCATGGAGGTGTAACCTTGGGAAACATGTGATCCCTTGCTTGCCTTTTTCTTCTCCAACACTGTCCCGTCGCTGTGCTTTTGGGCTGCCATGCACATCTTTGCTCTGCCATTCCTATCTGCCATGAGTTCCAGCCATGGAGGCAGCTGGCTATGAAATGAATGCTCCCAAATCGTGAGCCAAATGAAACGTGTCCTTGGTCAGCTTGTGTCAGGCATTGTGCTCAGTAGAAGGAAAATAGCTAATACAGAAACTGGCATTGGAGAAGAGGGGTCATTGCTGTGACTCTTCTCAAGCATGTGGTTCAGAAACCTTTGGAAGTCATTTAAAGGAGGAGTACTGAAAGATTTGGAGTTGGCCTACAAGAAGCATAGAATGCTGTCATCTGAGCTTGATTGGTGATTCTGCTTGGGACTCAGATTAGCAGATCCTTTTAGAAATATAGATAGTAAAGACCAGGCTTGTGGTGATTCATTTGGGAATAGAACTCTACTAGAGTAGAGCCGATGTGTATTACAAATTAGTGGAAAGTTCATATTCATTTTGCAGCTGTCCTGGGACTTACCAGGAGACTGAGATTCAGCGTAGTGGATAGTGCATCTGGTAGAGGAGATTTGTGGCAGCCGACATTCAGGCTATGACATATGTACTGCTATTTGCTTTTATCCAGATTTATAGTGACATTTGGTGGCAAAAGGTAGAACATAACAAATTTAAAGTAGCACATTTTTGTTCAGAAGGAACTGTGTGTAAAGATGGGCCCAAGCAAGGCTGAACTGCTAATGAGATTAGCTAACATGAAATCAGTACTTGTACAGGGGCAAGGAGAAAGGTGTGCTGAAAGTATCTGAGGATCAAAGCTCATTTATTTTATCCTCAAGGTTGTGGAAATATCTGACTTGCTTTTGGGAAGAGAATCTCTGGGACTCCTTTTAAGAAGGGCCTCCTATAGAATTGCCCCTTGATATTTACATGGCCATGCTTAGCCATTCAGGCCCATGGTAGCCGATGTTCAAAGGGACATGGCTACTTCTTTCAGTGAAGTATAGACCCTGGCATGGTCTGCTTTCACTGGTATGCAGAATGAAGGAGTTGTGGGATGAGGAAACTTCCACCCAGCTGCCAAAGAAAAGCAAAGAGCTCATGAGAGAACATGAAGATTGGGAATGGAGCCAAAGGTGCAATTGGAGACCTCAGGAAGTTCAAAATGTCAGGAAGGTGGAGCATCATTGAAGAAAGCTGCAAGCCATCTGGAAAGCCGGCCAGGAAGAGGAGTGATTGAGACACACCTTGTAGGCAGGCAGGGTGGTGCATGCCTCTAATCCCAGTGCTGGGGAGACTGAGGCAGGAGGATTCTTGCTAGTTAAAAACAAGCCCAAGCTACCAAGTGAGTTTAAGGCCAAACTACACAGTGAGACTCTTTCTCAAAAAGAAAGAAAGAAAGAAAAGAAAGAAAGAAAGAAAGAAAGAAAGAAAGAAAGAAAGAAAGAAAGAAAGAAAGAGAATAGAAAAAGACACTCCTTGTACAGAATTGGAGACTTTAGAGAAGACATGAAATCTGTAAAACAACAACTGGAAGATAACTCTTTTAACACTGCTATATAATTAAATCTGAACCATTTTTGTAAAGGTTTCTTTAAAAAAATTATGTCTCCTTGTATATAATTTGACAGTCAAATTATTTCCCATTACTGAAAAAGATTTCTAAGCAAAATCAAAGAATTTAGCTAAGGTTTTTGGGTGGGGTTACTGGTAATTGAGCCCACACCTTTACACTGAGATATCACCTCAGCCAATTTCTTTTAATTTTCAATTTAGAAAACAGGTGTTGGTGAATTACTAAATTGTCTAGGGTAGGCTCAAAGAGTGTACTCTTCTACCTAATCCCAGAGTGATGGGATTAGTGTGTGCTCCCATGTGTAGCTAAACATACAGATTTTAAAATTTTTGCAAAAGAATGGAACCACTTTTAATTTCCAAAAATAGTTCATGCTTTTGTATCTTTACCAAAATTTGAAATTGTTAGCTACTGTATTTTATTTATTCTTTTACTGGTGTAGCAATACATTGCTTTAATTTGTAGTTTCTCAATGAGATGATGTTGGATAGGTTTCCATATGTTTACTTGCTATTTGTATATCTTCTGTCATTTAATTTTTTACTTTTATTACTGGAAATTGCAGAACATGATTGTATTTTCCATGTGGAATTGGAAAGCATGCACACATAACTTATTTTATCTATCCACAACCCTTCCTCTTCCACCTTGTTGCTTCCATCTCTTTGTCCCTTTCTCTTTTGCAAGATAGCTATCTTCATATTTCCTATTAACTTATCTTTTATTTTGTTCTTTATTTAAATTTTGGTTTTCTCATATGAAAGAAACCATTGAATATTAAATATTACTTTTTCTGTTTCATGTCACTTAACTTGAAGCCTCAGATGACCTCATTTCTCTAAAATTGGTGCAGGTTTGTCCTTTATGAAAGGGTAGCACTCCGTTGTTTATAAATACTACCTTTTATTTCTACATTTATCAGATAGAATACTCCCAATATTTAGCTATCGTGAATAATGCTACTATAAATGAGTATGCATATATCACTACAATCCTATGCTTTAACACTTTTATGAAAATACCTAGAAAAGGAATGCCTGGATCAAATCAGATTTCTATTTTTATTTTCTAAAGAATTCTCATCCTGATTTCCATAGAGGTTATAACAATTTAGATTCCCATCAACCACGTATAAGGTTTTCTTTTCTACACAATTTGACCAACACTTGTTATTGCTTGATTTTTTTGAGGATAGCTATTTTTCCAGAGTAAAGTGAAATCTCTCTCTCTCTCTCTGTCTCTCTGTCTCTGTCTCTGTCTGTCTCTGCCTCTGTCTCTGTCTGTCTCTGTCTCTGTCTTTCTCTGTCTCTGTCTCTGTCTCTCATATTTTAGGGAAGGGTCTACAGGGTGTTCAGGATGTCACTACTAGATCAGACATGTAGTGAGTGACTCGCCTGTTTATAGTCTCCTGAGATCTGGGATTACAGGCGCGGACCACCATGCTCAGTCTCAAATGCAACTGCAGCAGTGCACCCCAGGGTGGGCCTGCTTGCAAGTGCTTTAATACACTGAGCTATTTGGCTGGTCTCTCAAAGCGAAATCTCAATACTGGTTCTATTTACATTTCTCTAAGGGCAAGAGTTGTTGAATATTTTTCAGTTATTTATTAACCACATGTGATTATTCTTCCAAGAAGAGTTTCGGTAGTCCATTTTCTGCATATTTTTATTTATTTTTATTTTATGTTTTTGTGAAACTGGGGATTGAACTCAGGCCTTTGCCCTTGCCAGGAAAGCACCTATTCCACTGAGCTATCTCCCTGGCTCCATGTTTTTTTTTTTTTATTTTTTTTTTGCTAGATTTGTTTAATATAGCAATTAGTTTCAAAACTGATTTATAGGAGAGTTTGAATAATTAATACATTGTACATTGTCATCTTCTTAGTGATTATCCATATTACAAGATGCAGACAGGATATGCTTCCCAAACACTATTTCTTACATTTGAAAATGTGCTTTTCTTTTCCTCATTTTAGTGTTGCCTGTACTTCACAGATACATAGCCCAGCGCTCATAATGACCACTTAAAACTTTAATGTGAAGTATTTTGTTTTTTAAGGAAATTCTTAAAGTTATTGATTTGATTGGAAAAATATTTTATGTAAAAAGGAAACTCAGCTGTAAGTTGCAGAACCTCCTTAGATTTCTGAGATATTGTTCTACATATAGGGTCTAAGTTGTGCGTGAATAAACAGTGAGTACAGGAATTATGCAGGTGACTCTAGGATTCAAGAATCCACCTCAAGAGAAGACAGGATTAATTGCAAGTCATCCAGAAAACGTGTGTAGAAGATGGCTTCTTTTCCATGAAATTTTTCAAATGTACCAGTATATGTTATAGACTGAATCAGTCACCTCACTACTTAAAGATGGGAGAGATAAGTATAATCTACAGGACAAGGAGTTGGAACACAGAGTCCTCATATAGGGCCTAGCACCTGCTTCTTGCTAAGGATGTCAGGGGACATGATCAGCAGCCAGGGCCACCTGTCATGTGGTTTTAATGATACAACATTAAGTGAAAGAGGTTTCTTTCCAGGCTAAAAATATAATTTTCTCCTGCAGAGACTGGACTTATTAAATAGTGTTTAGTATATTCATGCTCTGAGGTGTTGTTTATAAGTGGGAATGCCTGTCCAAAGTCTGTCTGTACATTGCAGTTTACAAGCAGATAAATTGTGGAAATAAAAAGTGTTGTTTTAAAACTAGTAAGATAAAACTTATTTGTCCGGCGCCGCTCCCGTCCCGCGGAAGAAGACACTCAGACACTCAGCAACGGGTTCAGCAAGCCTTTATCGAGTGGGATGCAAGCCTCTACATGCGTCCGCTATCCGCGGCTCCTACCGTGCAAGCATCTATCAGGTGGGATGCAAGCCTCTACATGTGTCCGCTACCCGCGGCTCCTACCGTGCAA
>PVKA01045811.1:0-15317 GCA_004027165.1 Ctenomys sociabilis | reverse complement strand
TTATTGAGGTGAATAACTGGAAGGAAGGTCAGGGTTGGAGAAGGACAAAGAGACCTGTGTCAATGTCCAGCAATGGGCTGGTTTTCCCTTTAGTCATGATTACTTAGGGCTCCTCCACGGAGATGACAGGTAGAGGCAACAGTCCAGCCAGAGGGAAGAAGCAGGCCCAGGGCCCTCCAGTTTTACTGGATCATCTGGAAAGCTGAGTCTGAGCTCTGGAGCCTTTGCCTCAGAGTGCAGTCTCGCTTCTAGTGGCTGACTTAGCAGTCAGGGCATGGCTTGTGGGCCTCTTAAGGCAGTCCCTCGTACAGTGGCCTGGTTCTTGACAGCAGTAGCAGACGAATCTCATCATCGTTGAGCTCTTCTTGGAGCCCAGAGAATCAGACTTAGGGTCTGTTTTGAGGCCACAACAAAGGCAGCCAATTGTTTTCTCTCCCTGGTTTTCTCCCAGCTTAAACAGTTTTAGCAACTGGATAAAATTTAAACTTGAAGCTCATAGGTGAAATTTCATATCTATCATCTAGCAATCTCATTTTACATGTTGGTAAAAACACATTATTTTAAGGTTGACAAAATTTTTACTCTTAATGTATAATACACAGATGTAAATTATTTCTTTGACAGCTGGTACAGAATGCAAAACTATTGCAAGCTGTCTCAGCCTAATTTTTAAAAGGAGTGACTCTAAGTTGTTTTATTGAAAAGCTGAGGTAGAATTCCTAGTTTACTAGCAGAAAAAGAGAAAAGGTACAATAGGTAAGTAGAGATCTTTCAGTGGTCAAGAGCCAGTTCTTACCGAGCACCTTACAGTGAAGGCTTTATAAAATCTATACCTCATCTTTTATCCACCCAATGATGACTAAACTTAGGAGCATCAACAAACGCTCATTTTTTTTAAGGGATTTACTTAGTTGGAACAGTCTATAGAGTTTTTAATTTCATATGCCTCTAGAAAGGAAAGTACAAAGAGGTGAGAAAATTAGGAGTAAAGTTAAAGAAAGGAAACTGAAACAGAGCAGGTCCGACATTCCCTCTAGCATGTAGAGGGGGATCAGAACCAGTCCATCCCAGTGAAACCTGTCCTCTAAGTCTTTAAGAACGGTTGCCGACCTGATGTCATTTAACTAGCAAAAGCAATCCCATGTTTTATATAGGCATGTGAAATTTTCTTAAATCTGAGCTAGATTTAAAGGTCCCATTTTACATAAAATCTACTAGGAGGCTTATTAACATTCTCCCTTCAAGCAAGGAACACCAGCACATTCAGCAACCAGTTTGAACATAACACATATAAATACAAAACAGGCATAAAACGTCCCATTAGAGTAACATCATAACCTCCATGGTTGTTAAACTATCGGCCAAAAGCCAAAACAGGTCAAAACATGAAATTTTACCAACAGTTCAAAAACCGCAGAGGGAACTTATCTGTGTGCGGGATAGCAGGTGGTACAAGTAGGTTTTGAGGGTGATGGTCGGGGGTCACAGTTGTCTCTTTTCAGTTGGAGTTGCCAGTATGATCATGTGGAGTTGGCTGGTTGTCCAAGGATGGCGTCCAGAAACAGCAAACCTTGAGTCATTTTAGGGGGTCACAGATAAATTAATCCAGGCCTGAATGTAGGCGTATTGATCCGGGTGGCTCAGAGGCCCGGAAACAGCCTGTTGGAGGGACGCTTTTAAGAAGAAAATGAGGCTATATGGCTGTATGTTGTAAAAGACCAAGAGACTTCCTGGGGTTGAGAACCCTAGGGCCTGAAGACTACAAAGAGAAAAGAACAAACAAAAGTGAAACTTAAACAATCATAGAGGGAGCGGCGGGAGGCGGCAATGTTTTCAAAATATCTAATGTCCCATCCTGGACGTTCCTGTTGGGGAAAATTGGAAGTTAGTGCTAAGCGAGAGCCACAGACAAAAACCAACAAACAAGACAGACAACAGAGATGACACAAATTGAACAAGTTGGCGCCTTGGATGGTCATAGAACAAAAATGAAATTGTTTCAACCGGTCTCATTGAAAATTTTTCCCGATCGGTACACCACCACTAATAGAGCTCTCAAAACAAAGGGAAACAAGATCTATTGGCCACAAATGTCCTCCATAGACATATGAATGGACCCTGGGTTAACGAACGGACCTCCGCCAAAGACCCACGAGCAGGCTCCGGATGGAGCCCCAAACCCCAGGGATCCAAAACCACACTGAAGCGTCCCTCAGCTGAGTGACTTGCAACCCTAAGACACGTCTGCCGGTTGCGCTAGTCACAGCCAATAGACCACAAGAGGTCCCGGGTCTTTTACAAACGGGCTTCCGTCAGGGAAGACCCACGAACGGGCTCCAAGTGGAGTCCCAAAACGAGGTCCCGGTCCTCAATGAACGGAGTAGGGAAGTGGGCAAACAGGAAACGAAAGTAGATGGACAGAGAACGAAAGTAGACAGAGACCGGCCATACTTACCCCGAGAGACGGCTGTTGGAGTCATTCGTCACGAGGGCGATCCCGGAAGAGCCCCCAAATGTTAGGTCTGAGAAGCCCACCAAGTGAAGAAAGACTCCAAGAGATGTCCTCTCATGCAAAAGCAAGGGGATTTTATTTTAGAAGCTGTGCCGGCACAGGGTCACCAGGCAACTGGGCCCTGGCTACCCCGAGCCTTCGATCACTCAGGATTATATAGCACTTTTGGCGGCAAAGCAGCAAGCGGGGTATACAGAAGCCAATCGCGTGTGTTAGCTGGGCTGACATTTGAAAGGGTAGGACAGTTTATATTGTCCTTTACAATAATTGGATGGTGCAGGAATTGGGGAGGGTAATTCTCGGAAGGGTCCTGTGGTTCCGGGAACTGGCTGTTTCAGCTGAGCTATCTAGGACACCTGTTGCTGGGAGGCATGTAGGGATTTATCCCCAGGACATCCACAGCTGGGAGGCAAGCAGGACTGCAGGTGTCCTGAAGATAAGCCCCACCCACGAGCTTTCTTCCATCTACAGATGCAGTAATTTTAAAAACATTTTGTTGACCTTTTAAGATGGAGTCTGTTTGGCTCGGACCTTACAGTTTGCTGGTTGTTTTATTATGAGAAGGGGCTCAATTTTGTCAAATACCTTTTCTTATTGAGGCATATTATGTTTCTTTCATACTATTCATGTTACATAACATCCATTACTTTTCACATATTAAGATAACCATACATGGTAGGAATAAAGTTTATTTTAGCTGCATGATCTTTCAATATGATATTCAATTCTATTTGCTAGATTGTTTGATTGATTTGGATTTCTTTTTTTACTGCTCTTGGACTATTTAATGAAAAGATCACTTGAGATTGTATTGCTCATCTCAATCAAGATTCTACAAATTCTATGGGAGGAAAAGTGTGGTTTTTCCAGCAATAAAAAAATACATAACTAAATGTGGTGGTGGATGCCTGTGCACTTGGAGTGCAGAGGCAGGAGGATCATCATGAGTTTCAGGCCAGTATGGAGTGCATAAGTAAGTTCAAGGTCAATCTGAATTATATATCAAGACACTATTGCAAAAAGAACAGACTTAAAAAATAGCAATAACATCTAAATATAAAAATACTTAATTGCAATTTTATAGCAGTGTATTTCTGCAAGCCTTTAAATAGGAAAACATTTCTCATCATGTCTCCAAAGTATCAAACTATTTCAATGAAAAATTACTTTAGGAGTTGTTATGACCTTCTTTCAACATTTCTGTCATTGAAGAGAGTCATAAGGAATCACAGAATTATTGGAGGCAAATGATTCTCTTTATCTAATAATAAAACTTTTCATCTTGAAAATAGTCCTTTCTTTATAGATACTTCTTCCTCTTTTGTTCTTTGAACACAAAATTGTTTTCCTAAGCAGTGACTTTTGTCACTTTCTTGGCTGTCTTCCTTGGGTATCTTCCCCATTTTTGTGAAAGGGAGCTGCAACAGTCTCTGCTACTCTCTTTACTCTTTCACTTAAAAATAGGCTTTGGAGATATCACATATGGACCTGTTTCATCCTTTATATAGTTGAACATCTGCGACTTCAATATATGGCTGATCATAGTTTATTTCATGTTCTATTGATGGGAAATTATGTTTTTGTCAACATTTTGCTATTGCAGCAATACTACTACAATGACTATTGCTGGCTTTGCACCACTTCGCATGCAGCTTAAATGCCTAAGAAACTAAGCTCTTGTATTCAAAAATATGTGCATTTCTAAAGTTTAACAGACATTACTTAATCCGCTCATATAGAGTTTGTAAAGCTTGTGCTTCCTGCATCTGACTGTGAGAATTCTCACTGCACCATGCTCATTCAAGGTATAGGAGTGAGTTAAAGCACTAGCTCAAGCTTCCAATACAAATCCTAAGGAAACATTAATTCTAGTCTAATGATGCTGGATGCCTATCACTTTAAAAACATTAATAAAGGCTGAAATTTGTTTTCTATATTCGTGATTCTACATTCCTGTTTCTCTAGTAACTTTCGCCCTCTGCTTGAGTACTTAGGGATTGGGAGCTGGTTGCTATAAGATGAAAAGCAGAATCTTGATAATGTTAGGAACTAGTGTCACCTGTCTTTCTAATTTGTGAGTTTCTGCATTTATGCTTCAAATGTATGTTTGAAGAGGACAGAAGGGAAAAACGTGTGGAATTTAGATAAAATAGAACAAGTGTTCTGGTGATGGTGATGACTAAGCAGCATATATTAAACCAAAATAACTTAATGTGTAGGAAGTCTCTGCTGGTCCTCATCTCAGTCCAAGAAGTCTATATTTGTAATCCCAAATGTACATTATTGGAATCCTACTAAGTTAATTCCAATCTACCACTCCCAGTGCAACCCACAGCAAAAATAAAGACACTAAAGCATATTAATAATTATGGGAAGCCAAGAGGCCATAAGTCCAGCCAAGAAGATGGCTTTCCAGAACAAAGAGTTTGACCCAGTGCCACACCCAGGTTTTATTCAGTCCTGACAGAGGAGTGACTTGAGGATCAATGACTGAGAATTTTTGGAAGTAGGTGAGTACTGTGAGCTGATCTAGGTAGGTGGCCTGCATTTAACTCTATCACATGCAGAGAGAAGGATATGCATAAAAAACAATTAGCATTATACTATTGAGATAGCATCTAATGTTGTGGGGTCCCATGCTTCAGGTCTGATGTGTACTCTTTCAGGCCCCAAGAAGTCATAGCCTCTGTCTTGTGGCTGGATCCCAACCAACAGTGTGGAGCAAGGGCTCTTCGTCCTGTTTCACCTGTCTTTTTCAATCTGGCTCCTATTAAAGAGCAGCAGGTGTGGACTATCAGGGAAACATGCGTGCCCTCTTCAAAGAATACCTTCAGCACTTTGTTACACCAATATGCATGGCTTAAGGACAATTGAAGGATAAAGAGAAGACCTAGCCAGTTTTGTACATATCAATACAAGGAAATAGGGACAGGCTCAGCCAAAATGGAGACCATCACTCTTCTTTCAAGGAAAGCTACTCAGGTGGTCCTCCACATTAAAAAAAATACTACAAAAACTGATAAAACAAATAAAAGAACCATTTGTAGGCTCTGGAGAGAAACTGCAAAGAAAAGACTTCAGAGTGTATAATTTCAAGATACAGAGATTAAGGAAGTGACTTCCATCCTTTTATTAGTTATTTATCTTTAGAGAAGGGTCTACAAGGTATTCAGGGTCTCACTGCTAGGTCAGACTTGTAGTGATCCGCCTGTTTACAGCCTCCCAAGAGCTGGGGTTACAGGGGTGTATTACCATGCCCACTCTCAATTGCTGTCTCAGTGAAGTCTGGGAGTGGGGCCAGCCCCAGCTCTTTAATAGGAGCCAGATTGAAAAAGTGGGGCCAGCCAGAACCCTGGCCCCTGAACATGCTTGCAAGTGCTTTAATCCATTGAATTATTTGGCCTGCCTGTGACTTCTGTCTTTATCACTTTCCCTGATGATTATGGGGAGGGGCAGTAGGCACAAGTGGAGTACAGTTGGCAACAACTGGACGAGGGTATAGGGAAAGAGAGAGAAAGATTAAGAAGCAATTTCTCTGAGCTAGGGAGAGATAGTGCTCTAGAGTCTGAATCTGGCAAATCTGGTAGGGCTTGAGGAACAGATCCTGGACAGATCACAGTGAACTGAGGCTCAAAATATAGTGTTATAACTCTTCAAGGAAGTTTCAGATATCTAAGCTGTTCATATACAAAATGAAATTTTGAGAAATACAGAAGAAGCACAAGCAGTGAGCTAAACAAAACTTTCAGGAATCATAAAAATTCAACAATTATACAAACAGAAGGTGAGAACTGCCTCATCAGCAGCCCACTGAATACTGAGAACCTAGACTCTGGCACACAGCTGGGTCAATACCCACAGTAGGGCATTTTAGAAATGTATAAAAATAACCTTCACATGGAATCAGAATAATTTACTTCTACTCTCTTTACTTGATAGAAGAAAATGTCACATCTGTTAAGTTAGAATATTCACTGTGCTTACTCCTTTTGCAATATAACATCTAATACTCAATTTGCAAATTTGAAGCATGTTAAGAAGGAGAACAAGGGATCAAATAACAAGAGAAAAATTATAGAAAGTTGCTCATAGGTGTTCTAAATTCTGATCAATGTTGAATGAAAATCACCAAGATGAAGCTACTCTTTTGGTTTTTGAGGCAGGGCCTCACTCATATAGCTCAAGATGACCTTGAATTCACTATGGAGTCCAGGCTGGACTTGCAATCATAGTAATCCTCTTGCCTCATCCTCCTGAGTGCCACGATGTGCAGGTATATGCCACCAACCTGGCATAAACCAATTTTCTAAATATCTGATGTTCTGGGTACTCCATACCTCTCAATAGTGACTTCTACAAAGGTCCCAGTAGGCAGACACGTGTTCCTCCCTTGGGTGAAGAAGAATTTAGTATAGGGACTGGGGCGATGGCTCAACAGAATAAGCACTTCCCTGGCAAGCCCAAGAGTCTGAGTTCAATCCTCGGTTCAGAAAAGCATTAGTGGGTTGCTTAAAGATTTCAAGACCCCATTTAAATCTCTGCTTTTATTTTATCTTGCTGAGGGAGTCCCAAAGTCTAGAGTAAACTTCTCTTTATATTTTTTATTTCATTTTCATACAACTACCGATAAAGTAGTTTTTAGTGAGAAAAAGCTAAAAAGTAGTGAAATGTAACTTAATTATCCCAAGCATTTTTCATTAATGCCTTTTATGTTCCAAGAAATGTCTGAAGAGCTTCTTTCATTATCTTTGGGCCTAAGACTATATATATCACAGGGTTAAGGAATACGATCAAAACAGAATAAAGGAGAATCATAATCTTCAGATCCCAGATTCACACTCAGGTGCTGGGCTCACATATAGGACTGGCACTGAGCCACAAGATAGTGAAACCACAGCCAGGTGAGGCCCAAAGGTATTAAAACCATTCCTTTTCCCTGCTGCTGAAGGAAACTTCAATGCAGCTTTTAACACTACAGCGTAAGACCCCATGATGAAAAGGAAGAGAATAATAAGAGGAAGAGAATTAAAGGTAGAGATAACAAGCTCTAATAAAGGAGTTTAACTGCAGGGGGAAAGGCTAAAGAAGGAGCTGGGTCACACAGGAAGTGATTAGTTATGTTAGGTCCACAAAGTGACACTTAGGAGAGGATGAAGATGGGCATCAACCCACAGGAAGACAAGTATCCAGCGGCCTAGCACAAGATCAGTGCAACAAGGTCTGATCATAATGGATGGGCAGAGTAGAGGCCTTCAGATGTCAAGGTAGCAGTGAAACACCATTTCTATGTGAATCCAAAAGATCTCTACCAGCTGCCCCTTGGTGTGGCATAGGTGGTGCTACAGTACACAGGAGTCATGGAAATGAAGTGAGTGAGTGAAGAAACAGATATTTATGGTAGGAGGTTATGGCTTCTAAACATTCATATTTGTCTCTGTTGTCCAGAAATCAGTAGAGGAGTTTTCCTAACACATGCTGAGCAAGAGTTGCCCAAGTAGCAGGCAGATTCTTTCAAATTTATTGTAGAAGGGAAAACTAATATTAGTACAATGATTTCAATGCTGTTTCTATGTGCAGAATATGCTTGTTCTTACAATTCCAAAAAAACTCTTATATCTTCACCCTTATAGGAGCTTAGAAAAGTTGGGAGAAAACCAGTTTGAAAGTCAAAGATCAGGGCTACAGGTTTGACTCAACAGTGGAATGTTTGCCTAGCAAGCTGGAAGAGCTAGGATTGGTCCTTGACAACAAAACAAAACACAAAACTCAAAACAAAACAAAACAAAACTCTCCTAAATCCAGAGATCCTGGAGACCTAGGCTAAAGATATAAACAGAATGATGGGTACTTCATTTCTGTGGTATCATACTTTAGTTCAAAGGACAGTCTAAGAAGACACATTGGGGGAAAATGGAACACTTCTCTACTGCTGGTGGGAATGTGGACTGGTACAACCATTGTGGAGATCAGTGTGGAGACTCCTCAAAAGAGTAGGACTGGAAATTCCATTCAAGCTGGCTATCCCCCTACTGGGAATTTTCCCAGAGGAACTGAAAACATTATATCATAGTGATATATGTATACCTATGTTTATAGCAGCAAAATTTGTGATAGCAAAATATTGGAAACAACCAAGATGTCTGTCACATGAGCAATGGTTGCAAAAGATGTGGTATTTCTATATAATGAAGTATTACTCAGGTATAAAGAATGACAAACTTGAAGCATTTATATTGAAGTGGATGCCATTTGAACATATGCTCATAAATGAAATAAACCAGACACACATGTACAAATATCGTATAGTCCCCCTAGTACAAGAAGTCAAAAGAAGAAATACAAATAGAAATGTACAACAACAGCCAAAAAGAATTGAGTCAGATAGTTAGGGCAAACTGAATGGCATATGCTGCATGGTACTAACTAGCTTTTCTTCTGGATGGTTAACAACCTAAGTTCACAGATCAAAAGTTAGAGAAATAGAAGAGCCACAAGGTCAGCCAACATTTTGGCCCTAGCCTTTCAAGGTCAGCAAAGACTCAGAACATAGGAGAACCTGTACTGTAACATCATGGAACTCAGTTGTGCCCCAAATTTTCTGATCAAGAAGATTATGGAGCCACAGAGGAAAGAGATTGATGACGTATAGTGTGCTTGGGGAGAGTCACATGGAGAGAAAACTTTCTCTCAGGCTCTCACAGAGAGCAAACTGGTTAAGCATTGGCCATGACTCATCCACATGGATGACACAAAGGATATATAGAGTGAGGTACAGGATTACAAGATAAATCCTGAGGGGACTTCACTGACCTTATCAGAAACAAAAGAACATTTTTAATGTTTAATAAAAAACAATTTTTTATTATATAGGTCTTGCTCTATCTCCGCCTTAAACATCTAGCAGAAAAGTATAAAAATGAGGTATATAACGTGGGGCCATAATAATAAGTTGAGCTGTAAATGACTATAATCAACAACTTCTTCAGATAACTCACTATTGTTGTGGACTGCTGGACTGTGTTTGATTGTGTCGCCAAGTTCAGGCACATAAATTGGCTTAATGACAATGGAGTGCCCATCTTTGACAAGTCTAGACAAAAAAAAGGGGGATACAAAGGAAGAATCATGATATGTTTGTGTAAGCAGTACAGTTAGGATAAATATGCCATGCTTCTACATAATTCTATGAGAAGTAAGATTTGCACTAATAGTGGTTGGACAAGATATTATGTTGGCTTCTAGTACTATGGACAGATACTGGAGAGATAACAAGGTAGAAGGTGTTAATTGTCTAATCTGTGATATAAATAAAGTGTAGAGAAATAAGATAGGTATATAGCTGCACTCTCTTCATTCACTGATTAGAGACATCTGCTATAATAGTGTCTGTAAGTATGTACGTAACTTGTATGATACCAAAACATTATGAAAACAGTTTGCAATGTATTAATTTATCAAATTTTAACTGTCAATTTGTCTTGAAACTGTCTCATTGCTATTTGTTCTTCAATAAAAAAAATAAAATAAAATAAAAAAGAAATGTTGGTAGGATACATTGTGAGTCTGAGTTCAAAACCATGTTGAAAAGCCTTACTTGATGTGGACAAGTTGTCATATTTGTGCTATTTTTTGCAAATTACTAAGGAAAATTTTCTATCTATAAACAGTTGTCGACAATTAAGAGACAGGACAAATCAATGCATTCAGAACCATTGAAGAATACATTTGGTAACCCTTTGATGTGGAACATATTTTATCTCAAGTATTAATTAGTTCATTTGACTGTCTTGTTTAAACAGACTTAGAATTCAAAATTGTCCAACACTGAGCCCTGAGAATCAGAAGATATAAGAACACTAAATGGGCTGATAATAATGAAATTGTGGCCATTAATAAAGACCCTACAAATGAGAATAGTCCAGAAACTAATGTTTTCAGCATTGAATTATATTACTAATAAAAATATAAACTAATGACAACACTCCTAAGATTATTCCATGAAACTGAAAGTGAAGAAACACTGCCAAACTTATTCTCTTGAACAAATATTACCCAAGTGCAAAAATGTGAAAAAGACTCCACAACAACCAAAGTCGCAGACTAATATTCTTAATGAACTGCTGCAAAAGTCATCACTGAGATGCTTGCAAACAAATGTAACAAATCATTTAAGTTCCTTAATAATGAAAACTTAGAAAAAAGAGATTATAGAGGGTTTTAGAAAATAGAAAGACAAGGACAGCCATATAATTCAGTGTACTAATGCACCAGCTCAAGTCTGAGCTGTGTATTGATACTCTGAATACCTTGTATTGAACACAAACAAATAAATAATAAAACAAAATGGAAAGATACCTTTTGCTCCTTGACAGGGATAATAATATATCAAAGTGGTCATATTGTCAATCATATATAGATCTTATGCAAACTACTCAAAGTATCAATGTTTTTATTTCTAGAATAAAAACAATCCTCAAACTGTACACTAACAAAGGAGACCCAGAATAATCAAAGCCATGCTGAACAAAAAGAACAAAATAGAAGGCATTTCAACTCCAGATTTCAAGTTATACTACAAGGCTGCAGTAATAAAAATAGTGTATTATCAAATCGTCCACAGAAATGCAACAAAATGGAATAGAACAGAAGGTACAGAAACATCTATTACACTGCTCTCAATAAGATCTTTGATGGAGGGGCTAAAATATGAAAAGAAGAAAATATAGTTTCTTAAGCAAGAGGTGCTTGTAAAATGAGTATATGTGCAGAAACAAGAATCTACTATATCTGTCATGCTATGATACAATAAAATCAAAACAAAAGAGGGACCTAGATATAAAAGGAAAAACAACTCTCAAAGACACACTTTAGGCAAAGATTTCATGAACAGAACTCCAAATGCATAAGAAATAATGCCAAGAATCAACAAATAGGATCACAGTAAACGCAAAAGCTTCTTCATGGTAAAAGAAACAACCCATTGAGTAAATAGCCTACAGAATGGGAGCAGCTTTTGCCAGCTGTTCCTCAGAGGACTAACATCTGGAAGAAGTTAAGAAAAAGTGAGACTCCAAAAACAAAAGATTCAATCAAACTATGGGCAAGTGGAAAAAATGACAGATACTTCTTAAAAGAAGAAATACAAATAAATGGCCAGTAAGTACATGAAATAATGTTTAGTATCTTTACATTTTAGAAGTAAATAGAAATCAAAGGAACACTGTGGTGCCATCTTACAGTAACAGTGACTGTTATCCAGAACTCAAAAAATGAAAGTTGGGAAGAATATGAAGAAAAAGAAATCCTTCTACACTGTTGATAGTACAACCACCTTGGAAATAAATATGAAGATTTCTCAAAAAATTAAAATAAACAAAAGTGCCTGCTTAGGCAGAGCCCAGAGGACAGGCTTTGACCCCTGGCCTGCTGTGCCAGCCCTGACCATGGGATATGCTGAGATGGTAACTGAGACTGGGTGTGGTGGTGCCTGTCTGTAATCCCAGGATTTGGGAGGCTGAAAACAGGAAAATCACTAGGAGTCCGATCTATGTAGCAAGACCGTGTAGAATCTGAAAAAATAAAAATAAAAAGAGAGGTTCCATTTGATTTAGTGATGCCTATTTTGGGTATATTCTCAGAAGACCTAGAGCAATCATATTACTGAAATGTGTGCAAGCACATGTTTACATGTACCAGTGCAATATCTAATTTCTGGGAGCAGCCTATATATCCACGAACAGATGGATGGATAAGGAAAAATACAGTGTATGTACACAGCAGAGGACTACTCAGGGATAAAAATAACAAATTTGAATCATGTTTTGAAAAATGTGTGATTACCGAAATCATAATGCTAAGTGAAATAATCAGACAGAAAGTTATATACTGTAGGTTTCTCTAACATGAAACACCAAAAATGCAAATAACTGAAAGAGCAAAAGAAAAGAGTAAAGAAAGGGGTGGGGTTAGACTTTGGAGGTGGAAAGGTTCTCTGGGGCACCTAGGAGAGGGTAGAGAATTGGGAAAAGGGAAGTAAATATGATTCAGACACTTTATGTCTTGATACCAATTTCTCAAAATAATGTAACCAGTGTACACTGCAACCCTATACTAACATAAGGAAATAAGTTAATTTATATGTTTTTAAAAGAAATAGAAGACAGGAGACCTACACAGATTCTGGGACATTAAAGAAGCAATAAAAGAATGCAGTAAACAACTTTATACCCACATTTGATAACTTAGATGAAATGGACAACTTCCTCATAAGAAACAATATAATAAAACTCACACAAGCAGAAAGAAACAACCTTTATACTTTTAAGCCTATTAAAGTATTCCATTGGAGCCGGGGAGATGGCTCAGTGGAATAAGTGCTTCCCTGGCAAGCACAAGGGTCTGAGTTCAATCCTCAGTTCTGTCAAAAATTAATTAATTAATTAAAGAATTAAAAAAGTAAAGTATTCCATTAATTACTAAACTTTCTTCCAAAATACAAGCCACCAGCTCAGATATTCTACCAAACATTCTGGAGGAAATGATGCCAATCCTTTCTACTCTCTTCTACAGAACAGAAGCAGAAGGAAAAAATTCTAACAAAATCCATGAGCCCAATATAAATAAAATAAATCTGTCTGAATTCAGATGACATGATGATCTATAGAGAAAATGCAAAACAATTGACCAGAAAAACCTCCTGAAAGTAATGTCATTATAGAAAAGTTACAAAATAAAAAATAATCTAGAAGAGCCCATTGTTTTATTCTGACTTCAACAATAAAGAAGTGGAATTTGAAATTGAAGTACTATTGTCATTAGTATTTTTTGAAAAAATACAACAATATATGTGTAAGATCTGGATAAAGAAAATACAAAAGTAATTGATATAAAAGAATAAAACTCCCATCATGAAAGATACCTAGGCTGAATGTATGCTCTCTAAAACTGAAGAATGGGGCAGGGGAGACAGCTCAGTAGAATAAGGGCTTGCTTGCCAAGCACAAGGTCCTGAATTCAATCCTTGGTACTGCAAATTAATTAAAAAATTAAAAAAATAAAACCGAAGAATGTATTTTAGGAACAATCAAGGTTAAGAGCAGAATGTATTTATTGGGGGAAAGAAAGCTCCTGTCTGAGAGAAGAACAGAAGGGGGACCCAAGTGGGTTATCCAATAACCTATCTTTCTAAGGATTTTTATAGAGAAAAACTTTGGGGTAAGCATTTGGGAAGCTGAAAACAGGAGTGTCACTATGAATCCAAGCGGCCTAGTGAGAACCTGTACCAAATACATAAAGGATAAACAAAAAACTATGACACAAGGGGGGGTCTAAGGTGGGAGACATGGGAATGCACAAATGAAGTGGGACAAAGGTAAGGTCAGCCAATAAGATTAAAAGCATAATTGCTAAGGTAAAGTTGATTGAATCCAGGACTAAATGGAAAAGCAAGTCACATAGCAAGTAAGGACATAGCCAGTATTGGTTGGATTAGTGACACATTTTGGCTTCTTCAAGGTGATGAGTGGGTCGGGGTGATTAAAAACAAAGGTGATGATCAATCCCAGATGCTTATCGTTAGGGAGGTAAGAATTTCTTCAATCTTTGGTCTTTAGGCCTAGATGACAACAAGGGTGTACCTCTCTCTTATAGTTGCAAGGTATGTTGTCATCCTTGCTGTCTCCTTTGAGGATTTAGCCCTGTCTTACTGCCTATAATAGTTCTTTCTGTTTCAGCTACCTACAGCATGCTGAAGAAATCAAAGAATTAAATAGAGAAATATTTCATGTACACAGATAGTAAGACTTAATATTAGCAAGATTTCAGTTTTTCCCAACTTGATGTAAATATTCACTGGACTCCCAATCAAACCCAAACAAAATCTTTCTGAATATCAACAAAAGGATTGTAATAATATGTAAAAATGAAAAGTCTCAGGATGGCCAGGACAAAATTGAAACAGATGAAAAATGTTTGAGGACTACCATTACTTCAGGACTTCTATATATCTGCAGGAACTTAGGATGGCACTGGTGATAGAATAGACAAATCGAAAGAATGGGATAGAGTACCCAGAAGCAGATCATCATTCTACTCATTCTATGAGTAGAATCAATCAAACTTTATCAAAGGATTAAATCCAATACAATGAAAAAATGAGTTTAGGTGCAACTTTTATCCTGCACAAATGTACAATAAAAAGAGATTATACCGTAAATTTGACATTTCCTTGAAAATTCCACAGGAGAAAATCTAGATAACCTTGGGTAAGATAACAGCTTTCTAGATATAGTATTAAAGGCACAATTTATGAAAGAAATAGTTGATAAAATAGACTTTTTTAAATAAATGCACTTTTCTGTGTAAAGACAATTTCAAAAGAATGAAAAGTTAAAAGCATAATTGGAGAAGAAACAGGGACTGATTTGGAATGCAAAAAAAAATAATGCAACTAGGCTTACTGATATTCTCCCATGCCATTGCCTTGCAAACCTTCTACATACAAATATATTAGTCCTATTCTTGAGGTAGCACTCCATAGAGTCAGAATGTTAGAGTGAAAATATATGATTCAAGTTCAGAATGAGAATGTTCTATTTTGCTGGTCAGAAAACAAAACAACTCACTACACAAGTACAAGGGTGGAATTTGCTTGTGCATATGTAGAACTGGAGCATAGTTCAAAAGTACAGGAGACAGATTGTTTCGTTGAATTAACATATCTATAATATTTTTTTCCATTTATTTTTATTTTATTGAAATACAAATGTCAATCAGACAGTTTCAAAACACCATAACCATACAGAGT
>PVKA01045810.1:0-15316 GCA_004027165.1 Ctenomys sociabilis | reverse complement strand
TTTTCTTCAGACAGGGTTTCCCTAAGTCACTAAATTGCCTAAACTGGGCTCAGATTTCAGGCATGTGCCACCATGCTTGGCTCTCTGGGGCCTCTCTTATTTTACCTTTATTTTTTAAACTTTCTTTTTTTTTATTAGTACCTATTTGCCATACATGTTGACCATATTCATTGTAAGGAATTTGCACCCATACTAATACATCTTTTTTTTTTAGTCCCATTTGGAGCCTCTTCTCTAAAGGCAGTACTTGAGGGATCCATCCCATGACTTAACCACCTCCCACAGGGGCTATCTCCTAACACCGTCACCCTGGGGGGCGAGGTGTATTTCAGTGTATGAATCTGCGTGGGGGATGGGAGGGAAACATTCAGACCATAGCCGCATTCTACAAGAATTTATTGCATAAATTAGTACATGGGGAGATGGAGCTCCCATTGGCTAAACACCAGCTATTCTACCAAGTACTCTATGTGCATTGTCATCAGTCCTTATCACAACTCTACCTGATGGCATTATTATTTTTAATTAATTAATTTATTTAGTTTTTATTTTATTGAAGTACAAATATGAATCAGACGGTTTTAAGACACCTTAACAAGACAGATTCGATAAATTAATACATTGCAAACTGTAAATTTCTTTTTTGTGGAACTGGGGATTGAACTCATGCCCTTGCACTTACCAAGGAAGCAATTATTCCACTGAGCCATCTCCCCAGCCCACCTGATGGTATTATTATTTCTCATTTTATGAGTTTTCTTTTTTTTTTTTTTGGTGGTACCAGAGATTGAACTCAGGACCCTGAGCTTGCCAGACAAGCACTTATTCTACTGACCTATCTCCCCAGCCCCTAAGAGTTTTCAACATGAGACTAGAAAACATGATAGTTAAGTACTGCAGCTAAAAACGCAGGGATGCTAGAATCTGAGCGTCCTGCGCTCGTCACACTTTCTCCGCTGAGTGGATGGCCCTTTCCATCAGCGATTGCATTCCAGGCTATGATCTCATCTAACCTTCGCCATGACCCTGGGAATGATGAACAATAACTTTCCTCTCCATTGTGGCTGAGATAGGAACCAAAGCTCGCTGGGGCGAGCACAGCTGGGGAGCAGCAGAGCCAACGTTTCTTCAGCTCATCCAAAAGGCATTTGCTGAGCAGTCCCCAGGTGCCAGATGCCATGACTAACAGGATGCGATACTCCTTGGGTCCTCTAGTCCCCCTCTTTCCCCGCAGCCCTCTGGAGCTGCACACCAGCCACTGCAGTGTTCTGAGACCTCAGGGAAAATGCAGGTCCTGGTCCCTGTGGCCTGTGCTGGCCAGGCACTGCCTAAGCAGGGCTGAGCCGATGGGAGGCTGACAGGTGAGGGCCAAAAGCACTGAGAAAGCAAACCAGAGGTGACAGCAGATGAAGGGCATTTGAAAGGATGGAATCAAAAGATGCAGTATGCAAGAGAAGGTTGACACTTCGGAGCTTTGCAAGCATCTCCTGTATGCCCAAACTCACTCCCATACCTGCAGGCTGCTGTCTCAGTGCATTGTATGTATCTTTTTTTTTTTTTTTTTTTTTTTTGGCTTTGTAAAGGGCCCGTTTTTCTTTGCACAGCAGTCCTTTTAACTTAGGCAAGTAATGTTACAGTGTAGGTTCCTTCTGTAGTTCACTCTTGAACCATTTCAGAGCATGAACATTCCCACAGGTACATCTAATCCACAGTTCCAACTTACAGAATGTGGCTGCGGGGTGTGGTGGTGCATGCCTGTAATCCCAGCGTTCGGGAGGCTGAGGCAGGAGGATTGTTGTGAGTTCAAGACCAGCCTGAGCTACAAAGTGAGCTTAAAGCCAGCCTGAACTGCATAGTGACACCCTGTCTCAAAAAAAAAAAAAAAAAGAGTGTGACGTAGCTCCACGTCTTACCTCCCGCTGCCCAGGGGATGCCAGGTCGCTGGCACAAAGCCCTGTGTTAGCACAGTACTAGGATGCACGCCCTTGCTGCGCCCCTTCCTAGACCAGAGTGAGGGGTCTTGGGCTCATAGGGTCTGACCTGGATTCCAGGTCACGCTCCGCTCCCAAGTTCCTCGCAGGAGCAGAGAGTCCGCATTTTTGTGCCATCACATCCTCGCACTACCAGCTTCCTCGTTCCTGCCAGCCTGATCCCTGCAAAGCACTATTTCATTATTTCTTTAATTCACATCTCTCTGATTACTCAAGAATTCGAGCAACTCCTCCAGTGCTTGGGAGAGACCCTGAAATTATCAGGAGCTCACCAGACTTAGACTGGAAGAGGAACGGTCAGCCCACTTCACCTGCCTGAGCCATTAGCACCTGAAGTGGAGGGCAAGTACACCACGCGAACCCAGGCGAGGCCAGGCAAGAGGGTCTTAGAAGTGGGAGATAGCCGGCCAAATAGCTCAGCGGATTAAAGCACCTGCAAGCAGGCTCAGGGGCCAGGGGTTCAATCCCCGGGGTCCAGGGGTCCAGGGATCGAACCCCTGACCTGCCATGCAAGCACCACCCTCGGGGTGTGCTGAGGCATGTGCCTGTAATCCCAGCTCTTGGGAGGCTGTAAACAGGCAGATCACTATAAGTCCGATCTAGTAGTGAGACCCTGAACACCCTGTAGATTATTCCTTAAAATACTGAAGAAGAAAAAAAAAAAAAAAAAAAAGGCGGGCTTGTTGAGAACTGAGCAGTGTTACACCTTTTTCCATCCTTCTCCTTTTGCATTTGAGTGAACTGACATCTCTAAAGCAATATGACCTGCCTAAGTCTACACAGCTAGTACTTGCCAGAGCCAGATCAAGTCCCTAGGCATCTGGGGATGCCTAACACAGGGCTCTCCTGTGCCACGTGGCCACCTGTATTTATCTGTTTTGGAGCAGTTACAGAAGGGCCCTTGAGGGAGGGGCAATTACACGGGAAGCTGAAGGATGGAGATTTTTTATGAGTGGGCCAATACAGGCAGCCTGAGAACACTCTATCCAAAGAACTGCCAGGGTCTGGAGCCCACCTGTTTGTAGGGTCCTCAACTGCTCCAAGAGAACCTGTGGGAGATGTTCTGGGCAGAGGGGCCGGAAGCACAGCCAGGGGAGTGCAGGATGACTCCTCGGCCCTCGGCCCCTTCCCCTTCTACAAAGCCCTGGGAGTCTCTTCTTCCTTCGGCTCTCTGTGCCCCAGATTTATTTTGCTTTCTTTCGCTAAATCAAACTTTATCAGACAGTTTTACTGTCAACCGTTAAACCAAAATGTGTTTGTGCAACAGTAAACACCTTGTTACTACAGGGAAGGATTACATAAACAACGGCCGGATGCGGCCTGGCTGGCTGTGCCCAGGAGCCCGAGGCCTCACCGTCTGGGTGGAGGAGGCACAGGGAAAGACACCACAGCAGCACCCCAGGGCCCAAAGGCGGGGGACAGGACTCACCGTGGCCTGGGCATCTGCTGCATGATGGCATAACTGGCAGATAGATCTCTGGCCAGAAGAGAAGGGTCCTCAAGAGACCCCAGAGAGGTCACAAACCTGGCCAGAGACCTGGGGGAGAGGAGTCCTGGGGGAGAGGAAGCAGGGAGGTGGTGGTACAGGGAGCTGCGGCCAGGCAGGGGTTGGTGGGGCCTAGGCTCAGGTTGGGGTTGGAATGTGGTGAGATGAATATGGGTTGGGGGTGTCGCATGGGGGGACAAGATGGAGGCTGGAAAGCATAAAGAAAGGAAAGGGTCGGTTAGGATCAGGGAAAGGAGAAGAGCAGGCCAGGGACTACAAGGGCTGGCGACTGCTGAGGCCTTAAGCAGTTGGCCAAGGAGGCGGAGCTCAGGGTCCCTTTCCGGAAGTCTACGCTGGCTTGGCATGCGCAGCGAGCCAGCTTCCTGCCGCGTCCGCTCCCAGACCCCGGGTCTTGGGGCCCTGTTCAGGACGCGGCTCCCCGCCACTCTGTCGCTCACAGCGTTTTGCACGAGGAGAGGGGGCTACGGTGCCAGCTGTCTACGAGATTCTGAAGACCTTGAGCACAGCCGGAGGAAGACGAGCAGATTACAGATTATGTGTTTGCCCCAGCTGGACTCCAGGCACTGTGCTAGGAGCTTCTGCGCAGGAATGCTAATTCATTTTGACTCTTACATCCCCACTTTGCGACAGAAACTATTATCCTCGTGTATCTTGCTCCCAACAATGATCTTAGGCCTCCTACACTGCTATTATCGCATTACCCTTTTATTGAGCATTTACTAGAAGGCAGGTACGCTGGCTGTTATTTCATTCCACTGCACATTCATCTTATGAGGCAGGTGTTCTTATTCATTCCTTTTATTAACGGGGAAACCGAGACTGAGAGAGGTCAGTGTTTTGAGTCAGAATCAGAGGGCAAATAGCTCTAAAGACAAAGCCTGGTCTTCTTGTCTGCCTATACGAAGAAGGGGACCTGAAGAAAGGACTAGGGACACTGTTGGGGGGTGGGCCGCCCACACACAGAGGGCTCACGCTGGACACGTGGCATGCAGATGTCCCTGTCAGAGAAGAGGAAGAGGAGACATCAGCTATGCCAGTAGGGCGCTCCTGGGCTGGCACAGCCCCAGCCCCTTGCTCAGACACCAGGACGTGCCCTCCGGAGCCCTGGGAGCTACCGGCCATGGAAGGCACCAGCCCCAGCTGTCTGAAGCCCTGGCCCCATTGCTTGGAAGCCCAAATCCTGAGGACTTCTCAGGCCCCCAAGGGCTTCCAAGCTTCTCCCCAGGTACTTTGTCTCGTCCTTACTACCCAACACCCTGCCCACAGGCCTGCCACAATTGGCCCCACAGCCCAGCACTAAGGCCCCACAATAGAAGCCCTGGCCCAAGGTCAGCTTGACCTCAGGACCCAGGACCACTGGGCCTGCAAGTCCCCAGATCGCCTAAGTCTTTCTGCTCAGCTCCTGAGAACGCACAGGCCCGTGGCTATGCTGCCCAGCCTATCCCTTTGAAGTGACTAGGAAGCCAAATAAGCCTAGACCCTGGAGACAGTACCAACATCTGGGTACAAACCTCAGGATCATAGTGAACAAAATTGCAAGGTAGGACTTGAGGGCCAAGCCAGGGGCCCAGACTCAAAAAGAGCCAGGCTTGATTTCATACTCTGTTGTTGTTGTCAAAGTTCATAATTTTTTTTACAAGAAGCCTGTTGTTTTTTTTTTTTTTATTGAGCCTTGAAAATATTAGGCTTGGTGTCTCTCCCCACACACACACACACACACACACACCTGTGCTAAACCCTGCTGGCCCAAAGGGCAAGTCAGGGCTGGCCTGTGGAAGGGTATGGTTAGACTGTTGGCTGGATCTGCAGCATCTGGCACTCTAGAGACAGAGCAAGGGGAGGAAAATGGTTTTCATTTCTGAAGAAGAGTGGAAGAAATGGAAGACTGTCTTCCAAGAGCCGTAGCTGGGGCAGGCGTCTCCCACAGATAAAGAGGTTTTATGCCAGAGGGCTGGGACAAGTGGGCTCAGGGTTAATGTCCAGAGTTCAAGTCCTGCTCTGTTGCTCTGTAGGGTGATTTTGCATCCAAAAAGAATTGTGGTTTCCTCATTTGTAAAATAAAAACATTACCCACTGTGCAGGGAAAAAGTCAGAGATGACGTGAGTCATGAAACGCCTGCCCCATGCACAGAGAAAAATACCCAGGAGGCCTCCTGTCAGTCTCAATATCAACCTGTGAGCTGGAAACCGAGGCTCAACGAGGGGACCATGCCTGAGGGAGGGGCGGGTGTGGAGCGGGGCCGCAGTATTCCCAGGCTTCAGGATGCCGGGCCTTGCTGTCTGGCAGTGTGCTGGTGCACTGGAATAGGGTGCTATTCACACAGGCTGTGAAGGTTTGTCAGGGAAGAAAGGCTTCCAGAGCCGGGCATGGTGGCACAGGCCTGTAATCCCAGCACTTGGGAGGCTGAGGCAGGAAGATTGTTGTGAGTTCAAGACCAGCCTGAGCTACAAAGTGAGCTTAAGGCCAGCCTGAACTGCATAGTGAAACCCTGTCTCAAAAAGACAAAAAAAAAAAGAAAGGCTTCCAGGAATAGATGATGTCAAGGAAATTTTTCTGCATGTTGTCGTTTCAAGTCCCTCTTTCTAAAGAAGTATAA
The DNA here is from genome assembly GCA_004027165.1 of Ctenomys sociabilis. Taxonomy (NCBI): domain Eukaryota; kingdom Metazoa; phylum Chordata; class Mammalia; order Rodentia; family Ctenomyidae; genus Ctenomys; species Ctenomys sociabilis. The sequence goes on along the minus strand of PVKA01045810.1, from coordinate 9,221 downwards.
TTAGAACCCAGCCCCTTGGTCTCTACGGACCCTGCCTCTCCTCCCACCACGCACTATCCACTCGGGCAGGATGGAGTAAAAAGCACCGCTGCCCCCTTGGAGGGAAGATGGGGTGTCTGCCAGCAGCCTACTTCTCCCACAGACCCATTGCACTCACTGACCTATTCTTTAATACTTTGTGGAATGCAACTCACTAACAAAAAGCACCCAATTTATTAAACATGCAGCATTAGGCATATGAGTGCGATTCTTCACACTCATATCCATGTAACTAATACCAAAAAGTCTAGAACATTCCTAGAACCTGCAACGTCCTTCTCCTGCTCCCTTCAGGTAACCACCCCACCTCAACCCCTGGAAGTCTGACCTCTGACGTCATTTTACCTGTTTTAAACCTGCCTGTGAGTCTTCAAAGCTATGTGCTCATCGCATCTGACCTCTGGCACCACACTATGCTGCAGATACAGAGCCATCCTGAAGACTTTCCCCACAGGCACGGCTGCACTTCGTTCTCATAGTCTGTTCATTCTCTTGCAGTTCGTTCGTGCCGCAGTATAGCTTTCCTTTGTGTACGACTCCCCAGCTTTCCTTCAGTTACCTGTTCTGGTTGCTTGAGTAGTTTCCAATCACATATTGGTTTTTAATGTCTTGTAATTTTTTTTTCATTTATGTATTTGGTACAGGGACTCACTATGCAGCTTGGAACCATCGTGATCCTCCTGTTTTCAGCCTCCCCAGTGCCGGGATTACAGGTGTGCACCATCACACCTGAACCTGGTTGCTGACTTAGTACGCCCAGAGGGGCAGGGTCAGCGCAGGATGTGGGACCAGGAATTGAACCCTGGCCCCTGCGCTTGCTAAAGCAGGTGCTTAGTCTACTGAGCTATCTTGCTGGCCCTATCTTGTAATTTTTGAGTAGCTAAAAGACAGGATCTCCAGTAAGTTATTTAAATGCTGAAACAGTTCATTGCTGATAGGCTTCTTAAATAAGAAGGGTGAAGATTTCTTTTCTCTGGAGTTACAGCATCCCTATCAGTTGCTACAATATTTCCACCTCCAATAGAAAGAAGTCCTAGAGAAATACTTAAAAAGTCACTTTGAACAAACATCTGGGTGAGGTCTAAAAGGATCTGCTTAGGCTGTTAGAACAAAGTTACCACAAACAGGATAGGTGATAAACAACAGAAATGCAATTCCCAAGTTCCAGAGGCTGAGAAGGATCAAGACTTCAGCACATTTGGCATCTGGTTAGGGTCCCTCTCGGGTTCGTAGAAGACACCTTCTGGTTAGCTGTGCCCCTAACCCTTAGCAGGGACAACAACTTGCTGGGGTGGTCTTCTTCAGTAGTTCGGATTGTATCCAGGAACTTCACACTAAGCTAAGTCTCTAGCGCCTTTTATTTTTACTTTAAGGGATGAACTCACTAAATCACTAAATTCTCAGCAGATTAAAGCGCCTGCAGTGTCAGCCATGCGGATGAGTCACAGCCATTGCTTGACCAGTTTGCTCTCTGTGAAAGTCTGAGAGAATGTTTTCTCCACGTGGCTGACACTGACAAAGGATCTACAAACTGTGGTACAGGGTTTCCGGGTAAATCCTGAGGGGACTGACTGACCTCATCAGATACAAAAGTTACATTTCTTGTTATATAGGTCTTGTTTTATCTTGCTCTTAACCATCTAGTAGAAAAATGTAAAAATGAGGTATAAAAAGTAAAGCCATATTAATATTCTGAGCTGTAAAAGGCTCAAGTCAACAACTTCTGACATTGCCAGTCCTACAGAAAACCCACTACTATTATGGACTACTGGAATATATTGGATTATTTTGCTGAATTCACGCACCTACAATATTTAAATGGCAATGGAATACCCGTCTCTGACAAAACTAAACAAAAAAAAGGGAATATAAATGAAGGATCATTTTCTATCTGTACATACAAAATAGTTAGGATAGATATACACGTACTTTCTCTTAATTCAATGAGAAGAAAGATTTGCACTAACAGTGTTTGGACAGGATACCATGTCTGCATCTTGTACTGTGAATAGCCACTACAAAGACAACAATATACAATGTATTAATGATTGAAACTATTCTATTAATCAGTTTTGAAACTGTCTCATTGCTATTTGTTTCTCAATAAAATTAACAAAAAAATAAAAATAAAGCACCTGCAAAGGGCCACCCAAATAGCTCAGCAGATCAAAGTGCCTGCAAGCAGGCACAGGTGCCAGGAGTTCAAGCCCCTGGCCTGCTGCACACCCCCCCCCAGGGCACGTTGAGACAGCAATTGAGACTGGGCATGATGACATGCACCCGTAATCCCAGCACCTGGGAGGCAGTGAACAGGAGAATCACTACGAGTCTGCTCTGGTAGTGAGACCCTTGAATACCTATAGATCATTCCTTAACATATAGAAAAAATAAATAAATAAATCACTAAATTGCCCAGGCTGAGTTCAAACTCGCAATCCTGCCTCAGCTTCTGGAATGCTGGGATTATAGGTGTGCACCACCATAACCCCTGGGATTCCTCTCGTCAGTGCTACACCTCTCTTACCACATCATGCCCAAAGGGCTCACCTCCTACTACCATTGCTTGGGGGCTAGCGCTTTAGCATGTCAATTCCGGAGGGACCAAAAATTCAAACCACAGCAGTATGTGTTAGAATCTTAGGACCAAGTACAGTTTCACATAAATGTTGACACTATTGTGCTGGTAAATTATTTTATGGGAGAGCAGAACCCACCCCACCCCCCAAAAAAAGGTTTGCATAAAATGCCCTTCATACAAAAGAAGAGCTAAGATGTCAAAAGCACCCCTTTAATTTTTTCTAAAAATTTTGGAGCTACAGATGCGACATAAGTGGCTGAAATCATTTTCCTGTTCTCTACTGCAATCAAGAGAAAAGGAAGAGAAAGTAAGAAACATATATAACCATGGCAAATCGTAATTTCTCTTGCCATGAATTTCTTAGTTACCATAATGAGAGTACTATATTACTGAAAATGCCTGAAGACTCATTCGACCCCAAAGTATTGCTGGATCTTCCATGGTTGCTCCATATTTATTTTTTAACTAACTGAAGTACTGAGAGTAAAAGTTTTTAACTTCCAGAAAAATGCTTTGAGAGCACTCAGAACAAATTTCGTTAGAGCCACATAGGTGAGACTCTCCCCACTGTGAGCCCTCCCCAGAAAGAGGAAAAGCTGGCAGGTATTCTTATCTATGGTACCTGCATTTCCCTGAACTCAGTTTTCTCATGAGTAAAATGGGAATAATAAAAACACTTCCCATAGCCAGGGAGATGGCTCAGTGGAATAAGTGCTTCCCTGTCAAGCACAAAGGCCTGAGTTCAATCCCTGGTTCTGCAAAAAAAAAACACCTCCCAGAATTTTGTGAGGGTTAACTTGGCTAATATATATGGAAGGCACTCCAGCCAGAGGCCAGCCCACAACAGCTAGTCACTGGATAGAGTAAGTGTGGGCTATGGTAGCAGAAGGAAGAGGAAGATTCCACTGATAGAGCAGTATTCATAGAGTCATATAAGAAAACGGAGGCATCTTGAGGCCACAATGTTAAGTGAAATAAATCAGACACACAACTTATATATTGTGTGGTTTCTCTTATGGAAAAAATCCAAACTATATATAAATGTAGAGCTGGGGGCTGGGGAGATGGCTAAGTGGAATAAGCGCTTCCCTGGCAAATGCAAGGGCCTGAGTTCAATCCCCAGTTCCACCAAAAAATAAAAAAAATAAACATCCCAAATTGCCCTCCCTCTCAATCTAGTTTTTTGTAAGACAATAGACAAGAAAATCAGCAATAAAGATGATCACAAATATGGCAGATTATAATGGGTTTATGAAAAAAAAATAAAAGGGTACAAGAATCCATCACAGAAAGAACTTTTAGGTAAAATCAATGAGAGGGTGTCCGCAGGTGACTTTTAAGATGAATAACCAAGTTGAGCAGAGTCAACCAAGCAGAGAGCGTGGGGACAGTGTCCCAAATGGAACAGAACAGAACAGAATTTGAGGGAGAACCCAAGGAAGCCAGCATGGCTGGAAGAAGCAGTAAAGGAAAGCAAAGAGGCTGGCCGCATAGTTAGGGCTCGGATTACGTACACTTTGTAAACCTTACCTTGCCTGTCACTGGGGACTGACTTCTACATTTTCAGGACAAATTTTCCAAATAATGTTCCAACTCCTCAAGATCGATTATCAGGCACAAATGCATTGTTCCTTCACTGCTCAAACAAACATGACCTTTCAAGCTTGCCGCAGAAGGCACTGGGCCACTGTTTAACATCCTCTAATTATTAATGGTTTTAAAGAAGAAAGTAGGGGAAAAAGATGAAACTATGGGAGAAACAACATGATCCTTTGAACTTTGTTTTGCAACTTCTTGAGTGTAATTATTTCACAATTTTAAAATAGTAACATTAAAATAGTAAAACCAGGCAAGATGACCCAAGGTTTAGGCAGGATGGTAAGTTTAAGGCCAGCCTGGGAAACTTAGAGATATTGTCTCAAAATAAAAAAGAATATTATGTTTGCCTCACTCAAGGCCCTGTGTTTAATTTCTAGTATAGAGAGTGAGAAAGAAAACAAAAAGAGTGAGAGACAGAGACAGCAACAGAGACAGAGAGAAATGGTAGACAGTCTTGTCAACCTGGAGTTTGATTCAGTGCAATCTGTCTTTCAACATCATCCGAATTATCTAATAACATTTTAAAGGCCAAAGCTGAAAAACCACTTCTTTCCATACGTTTACCATTCCGGAGGGCAGTATAGAAATACAGCCTCTGAAAACTGCTTCCAAATTATAGGCATGTGCAAGCCATTGAAGACTTAGAATTTGCAAAGCATCTACTTTTCTTCCCTTTGAAACCTCTAGTGGGGGGAGTCTTTTAGAAACTTCACCAAGGGATTACATTGGACGCCCTAACCTCACCCTACACTCTGTGCAAGTTCTATTTACATCTGGGAGTTGAAATTTTTTTCTTCTGTAACCACGTTTATGACCCGAGCATGGAGTTGTGTTAACAAACATGCACTTAGGCAGTCTGAGTTTGCAATTGGTGGTGGGGGGGGGGATCTCTTAATATTGAAAGGCTGCTAAAAATTATTATAGTGTGCTCTTTGGGGCGGGGCATGGATGGTGGGATTCTTCCCAGAGTAGCTGTGGAGTCCCTCCTCCACCTCATCCGGTCTCCCAAAGGTGATTTTCCAGTACTGTCCATGTGCTCAGCATTGATCTGGCTGCTAGGAGCAGCAGATAGGTTGGGAGACCACCTTCCAATGTCTGGCCATGCCTCTGGGGACAGAAATTGGGTGTTCTTTTAACATTATGTCAGCAGTAGACCCCCACTCCCAGAATTCACAGCGGCAGCTATAGAAATAGTTCTACCCCCTCTAGTTCTGTTAAACTAATTAATATGGAGTCAATCCTGTAGCTCCTCACCAGAGACCACAGTACTGAAGCCCCCAGCCAAAACAACTGGGTCTGCAAGTGCGAGGAAGCGATTAGGTGTGGGGACCTTGCCAGTAACTATCTGGGTTTCGTTCAGAATTCTCTCACTTATTATCTCACATCTATGGGACAATATGAGACCTTGGGCAAATTAATTCAACTCTCTGTACCTCAAATCGATCATCTGTAAGTCTAGTAATAATAATCTGTATCATCAGTTACTGCAATGGGCCAGTGGGAGAATACACATCAAGGACAGGACTGAGGGTTCTCTATTGCTGTTCTCCACGTGCCTGGAAAGGAATTTCTATTTATCCACCGAGTTTCTTATACAGCTGCTTGGTGCATCCGGAATCAGAACAAAGGACCCCTGAAGAGGGAGACACTTGCCTTGGCCCAGGGGCCATTAGTGAAATATCCCTGTCCCCACAGTAGTGGCTGCCTTCTGGCCATTGGGCAGCTCTTCTGCTTCACACCCTACGTTCCCACTCCCTCTCCCCAGGGGCCAGGCTTGGAGAAGCCTGACAGCTCCATCCTGCCTCTCTCAGCCTCTTTCTCCATGCAGAGCTCCTCTGTTGGCCCATTTTTTCCCTTCTGCTTACCATACAAGGTCTCCTCAGTGTCATAGTCGATATTATATCTCCACCATATCCCCCCACAGTTTGCTTTTCATCTGGTTAGAACCACTGTCTGAAGTCCAGAGAAGGCCCCAACCCCAGGGCCCATGTGCACAAATCACATTACCTTACCTGTGAATTCACATTTGTGTCTGTAGGAGACACTTCCTGGCCCTCGTCTCAGTCCAAGAAACCAATATTTGTAATCCCAAAGTTACGTTATTGGAATCCCATCAAGTTGATTCCAATCTACCACTTTCCATGCAGCCCACGGCGAAAATGAGGACACTAAATTGTATTTTTAATCATCGGGGAGTCGAGGGGCTCTAAGTCCTGCCATGACATGGCTTTTCGGAACCAAGAGAGCGACCCAGGGCCTCACCAGGTTTTTATTCAGTGAGGGAGTGGCTTGAGGATTGACTAAATTGTGGGAAGTAGGTGACTACGGTGAGCTGGGCTAGATGGGTGGCCTACATTTACCTCTGCCATATGCAGAGAGGATATGCAGAGAGAGTAATCTGCATTATATAGTATTTAATGTTTTCGGAAGTCTAGGGCTTCAGCTTTGATGTAGTCTTTCAAGCCCCAGGAAGTCATAGCCTCTATCTCGAGGCTCGATCCCAGCTGGCAGCACGGAGCATTAGCTCTACCGTCCTGTCGTCCTGTCTCCACCCGGCTCACGTTAAGGAGCAGCAGGCTTACCAGGGAAACACACATGCCACCTTCAAAGACTATCACCAGCACCTCAGCTAGACCAATGCACATTGCTTAAGGCCAATTGAAGGATAAACAGAAGTCCTAGCCAGCTCTGTACATAACAATAGAGGAAATAGGATCAGACTCAAGTCAAAATGGAGATTGTCGCTTTTCTTTCAAGGAGAGCTGCTCAGGTGGTCCCCTACATGTGTCAGCAAGATTTTTCCAGAACAGCTACTCATGCAGTTTAGTTGTACATTTTCTGACCTTGATTTTTCTGGTTTTTTTTTTTTTTTTTTTTTTTTGGTGGTGGCAGCAGCAGTGGTATAGAGAACGAACCCAGGGCTTCACACTTAGCTAGGTCCCCAGCCCTCTCTTACTCTGAGACAGTCTCACCAAGCGGCCCAAGCTGGCCTTGAACTTGCAGTCTGCATACCTCCATCTCTCACCATACCCCGATACAGCCCATGCAGTGTTATTTTAGGTTATGTTACTTTGTCTAGCCCTATGGAAACTATTTATGATTATGTACTTTTTTCACATTAAATAATCATGCTGAGGGAGACCTCTGTTAACTCCTTTATTTTTTTTATTATTATTATTATTTTTTTTTTTTTTTTTTTTTTTTTTTTTTTTTTTTTTTTTTTTTTTTTTCTTTTTTTGTCTTTTTGAGACAGGGTCTCACTATGCAGTTCAGGCTGGCCTTAAGCTCACTTTGTAGCTCAGGCTGGTCTCGAACTCACAACAATCCTCCTGCCTCAGCCTCCCGAGTGCGGGCTTCTGTTAACTCCTTTAACGTCAGATCTCTTGCTTCCCTGAAAGGCAACTATCTTTTCTTCTGTTTGGTTGATGGGCTGTAGAAATCTCCTGGCCTGGGTATTCAGCTGTTCACTTGACAATCCTCTGTCTTACAAAAGCACCTTATATTCAATATGTTGGTTATAATTTGGGTCTAAAGTGTCACCCAAAAGTCTTGTGTGCTCAGAGGTGGGATTGTGGGAGATGGCTGGGCTGTGGGAGTACCGTACTCACTGGTGTACTCAGCTATAGATGAATTCATAGCTGAATGTGCACTAGGAGGCAGAGCCTGGCCAGAAGAGAGAGACCGCAAGGGACCCAGCTAGCAGGGGGGTGTTCTTGTCCCTGGTCCTACTTTTCGCTCTTTGCTTCCTGGCTGCCATGCATAGAGAGGTTTTCCTCTTCCAGGCTTTTCTGTCACCCATTTCTTCATGGATCCAGGCAGCTGTGGACTGGCCTCTCTAAGCTCTCCTCTTTTGAGTTGTAGATTGTCAAGTCCTGTACTCCAGCAATAGGAAAGTGATTAATACAATTTCTAAGATCAAAATCATAGTCTCATCCTCCAAATAAGATCTTCTCTGGGTTAGCTTCTTTTTTTTTTTTTTTTTTTTTTTTTTTTTTTTTTTTTTTTTTTTTTTTTTTTTTTTTTTTTTTTTTTTCTTTTTTTGTCTTTTTGAGACAGGGTCTCACTATGCAGTTCAGGCTGGCCTTAAGCACACTTTGTAGCTCAGGCTGGTCTCGAACTCACAACAATCCTCCTGCCTCAGCCTCCCGAGTGCTAGGTTTACAGGCATGCGCCACCATGCCCGGCTTCTGGGTTAGCTTCATGGATGGAATGATGACCCAGACCAGCCAGATACGTCCCTCCACACATCCTCCCCCTTGCCTACCAAATGCAGCCCATCATCATGATCTGAGCTCCAGAACAGGCCCTGAATTCCCTCTACTTCCCCCTCCTCCTTAGTGCCTTAGCATTAGCCCAAGCTACTGTGGTTTTTCAGCTCCTCTATCTCAAGAGCCTCTTGCCTGGTCTTCTTCTTCTTTTTCTTTTTTTCTTTCTTTTTCTTTTTGCAGTACAGGGACTGAACTCGGACCTTTACACTTGCCAGGGAAGCGCTTATTCTACTGAGCCATCTCCCCAGCCTCTGCCTGATCTTTCTGCCTTCTTTCCCCAACATTCTCTATCCTCTTACTGGATATTATTGATGAAGAAGGCACAATGTATTTCCCACATTGTTAGAAACTTATAGTTTCTAACCTTGATGTACACCAATCAAATCACCAGGCATCCTTGCTGGAATATAGTATCCATTTCGGCGGCTTTTTTAAAAAAAAAATGTATTTGGTTGTTGCAGGGTCTCACTATGCAGCTCAGACTCATAGTGACCCTCCTGTTTTTAGTCTTCCCAGTGCTGGGATTGTAGGCCTGCGCCACTACACCTAGACTCTGGCTGGCTCAGCCCACCCTGGGGATGGGGCCAGCATCGCATGTGATGTCCAGATTAAGCTGCAGTCCCTGTCTAAGAAGCCTACTGAACTATCACACTAGCCTCATTTGGGCAGAAAAAAAAAAAAAAAAAAAAAAAAAAAAATATATATATATATATATATATATATATATATATATATAT
>PVKA01045809.1:0-15323 GCA_004027165.1 Ctenomys sociabilis | reverse complement strand
TGATAGCCATTCTTTCTGGAGTGAGATGGTATCTCAGTTTTGTTTTTATTTGCATTTCACGAATGGCTAGCAATGTGGAGCATTTTTTCATATATTTATTGGCTTCTTTAATTTCATCCTCTGAGAAGTGTGTATTCATCTCAGATGCCCATTTCTGAATTGGGTCTTTAAATTTGAGGGCTCTGTTATATCTTAGTTCTTTATATATTCCAGACAGCAGACCTGTGCCTGATTGTTTATTACTTAGGATTTTTTCAAAATTTGTGGGTTGTCTTTTCACTCTGTTGACAATTTCTTTTGACATGCAGAAGCTCCTTAAGAAGAGTTGATCCCAGTTGTTGATTCTTTCAAGTGTTTCCCGTGCGAATATATCTTTCTTCATGAACTCTTTAACTTCGTCTATGTCTTCAAGAGTTCCTCCTACTTTCTCTTCCAGGAGATTTAATGCTTCTGTTTTAATGTTTAGATCTTTAATCCATTTTGACTTTAACTTGGTGCATGGTGATAGAGCTGGGTCAAGTTTTAGTTTTTCGGCTTATAGAAAGCCATGTTTTCCAGCACAATTTGTTAAAGAGGCTATCTTTCTTCCAGTGAGTTTGTTTAGCCCCTTTATGGAAGATCAGAAGGTTGAGTGTGATTTTGATGCATCTGCATCTTCTAATCTATTCCACTCATCCTCAGGTCTGTTTTGTTGCCAATACCATGTTGATTTTATCACAGTGGCTTTCTAGTATAATTTTAAGTCAGGAATTGTGATAACTCCTGCCTTGTATTGATTGGACAAGATTGCCTTTGCTATTCTATGTTGTTTGTGGTTCCAAATAAATTTTAGGAATGATTTCTCTATTTCTTGGAGGTATGTTTGTGGCAGTTTGATAGGGATTGCATTAAATCTGTACAGCTATTCTGGGAGTATGGCCATCTTCACGATGTTCATTCTTCCTATCCAGGAGCATGGAATATCTTTCCATTTTCTGAAATCCTCTATAATCTCTTTTCTTAGGTTGTTGTAATTTTCTGTGAAAAGATCTTTGACTTCCTTGGTTAAGTGAATCTCAAGGTATTTCATTTTCCTTGGTGCTATTGTAAAGGGTATTGTTTCTATTGTTTCCCTTTCAGTGTGCTTGTTATCTGTGTAGAGGAATCCTATTGACTTTTGGTGTTGATTTTGTATCCTGCTATGCTACTGAATTTCCCTATCAGTTCTAGTAGTTTCTTGGTGGAATTTTTGGGGTCTTTCAAGTAAAGTATCATGTCGTCCGCAAATAGTGATAATTTAACTTCTTCTTTACATATTCTTATTCCCTTTATTTCTCCCTCTTTTCTAATGGCTGTTGCTAAGGATTCCAAGACTATATTGAATAGGAGGGGTGATAGAGGACATCCTTGTCTTGTACTGATTTAAGAGTAAAAGATTTCAGTTTTTCCCCGTTTAGAATTATATCAGCTTTTGGGTTGTCATAGATGGCTTTTATCAAGTTAAGATAGAGTCCACCTATCCCAATTTTCTGTAGGACATTGAACATGAATCAGTGTTGGACTGTCAAAAGCTTTCTCTGCATCAATTGAGATGATCATGTTGTTTTTATATATCAGTCTAATAATATAGTGTATTACGTTTATAGATTTTTGAATATTAAACCATCCTTGCATCCCTGGGATGAATCCTACCTGGTCATGGTGTATGATCTTCTTGGTGATTTGCTGTATTCTATTTGCAGGGTTTTGTTGAGTATATTTGCATCTATCTTCATGAGCGAGATTGGCTTATAGTTCTCCTTTTGGGTTGTGTCTTTCCCTGGTTTTGGAATCAGTATTATACTTGCCTTCAGAAATGATTTTGGGAGGACTGTTTCCTTTGCAACTTCATTGAAGAGTTTGTGGAGTGTGGGGATTATATCTTCTATAAATTTCTTGTAGAATTCAGCTATGAATCCAGCAGGACTTGGACTTTTCTTTCTCAGTAGGCTTTTTATTACGTTTCGTATTTCGTTAGCTGTTATCAGCTTATTGAGAGTTGTTATATCTTCCTGATTCGGTTTTGGTAATTTGTACCTTTCGAGCATTGTGTCCATTTCTTCTGTGTCTTCTATTCTTTGAGCGTAAAGATTCTCGAAGTAATTATTGGTAATCTTCTGAATTTCCACTGGGTCTGTGGTGATTTCACCCCTTTCATTCCTTATCACTTGTACTTGAATTTTCTTTTGCCTCTTTTTGAAGAGGTTGGCTAGAGGCTTATCAACTTTATTTAGTTTTTCAAAGAGCCAAATTTTTGATTTGTAGATTCTTTGAATTGTTTTATTCATCTCAATTGAGTTAATTTCTGCTCTAATCCTTATGATTTCTTCCCGTCTTTGCACTCTGGGTTCTGTTTGCTCTTCTTTTTCTACTTGTCAGAGGTGCAACATTAGGGTGCTAATTTGTTCCCATTCTGTTTTCCTAATGTAGAGTTCATAGCTATGATTTTCCCTCTAAGAACTGCTTTCATCGCATTCCATAAATTCCAGTAAGTTGTACTTGAATTTTCATTGAATTGTAGATATTGTTGAATTTCTTATTGAATTTCTTCTGGGACCCATTGATTGCTGAGTAGGGTGCTGTTTAGTTTCCATGAATTTAGTGGGTTTCTCTGGTGTCTTGTCATTTATTTCCAGTTTCATTGACTGTGGTCAGATAATATGCATGGGATAATTTCTATTTTCTTGCATATACTTAGGCATGACCTCTGACTAATATGTGGTCTATTTTGGAAAATGACCCATGTGCAGAAAAAAAAAATGTGTATTCAGCTGTGGTTGGGTGGAACATTCTGTGTATGTCCACCAGGTCCTTTTGTTCCAAGCTCTGGTTCAGTTCTGCTACTTCCTTGCTAATTTTTTGCCTGGTTGCTCTTTCTTTTTAAGAAAAGGGTGTGTTAAGGTCTCTTGTTAAGATTGTGTTCTTAGACATTAAGTTTTTCATGTCCATTAAGACTTCTCTTACATAGTTGGGTTCTCCTACATTTGGTGCATAGATATTTATGAGTGTTACCTTTTGCTCTTGAATTTTTCCCCTGACCGATATATAGTGACCATCTTTGTGTCATTTGATCCTTCTTGGTTTGAAGTTGAGAGTTTCTGAGAACAGAATTGGTACTCCTTTTTTCTGAAGAGCTGGGTCATGTAGTATTGTTTTCCATCCTTTGACTTTGAGCCTATGAATGTCCTTTTGAGTTAAGTGTGTTTCTTGTATACAGCATATTGTTGGGATTTGTTTCCTAATCCATTGTGCCAGTCTATTTCTCTTAATTGGAGAACTCAGTCAGTTTACACTGATGGTTATAATTGAAATGTGCTGATTTATGTTTGTCATTATATTAACCTGGTGTCATTTACTCCTCTGTAACCTGTGTTTAATTGTCTGTCCTGTTTAGTGGGTTCCTTCCATTCTCATTCATGGAGTTCTGGTCGTTATATCTCTCTCTAGAACATCTTTCAGCAGCCTCTGATGGGATGGCTCTGTCATCATGAAATTCTTTAGTTGTTCTTTGTCGTGGAAGTATTTCACTTCTCCATCAAACTTGAAAGAGAGTTTTGCAGGGTATAATAGTCTGGGCTGGAATTTGTTTTCGTGTAAGACTTGAAGAACTCTGCTCCATGCTCTCTTTACCTTCATTGTTTGTGTAGAGAAGTCGGCTGTAATTCTGATAGGTTTTCCTTTGAATGTGAGCTGCATCTTCTCTCTAGCCACTTTCAGTATATCATTTTTGTGTTGGATTTCTGGGATCTTAACTATTATATGTCTCGGTGTGTTTCTACTTGGGTTGAAGTTATTTGGTGTTCTGTATACTTCAGTGACCTGAATGTTGGATTGCTTCCTCATATTTGGGAAGTTTTCTAAGATTATTTCTCCCCAAATTCTTTTTATGTCATTTGTATTGACTCCTTCATTCTCGTTGATACCAATTATTCTCACATTGTTCATCCTGGCGTCATCTTTCAGATGATGCATTATGTTTTCCTGCATCCTCATCGTTTTTAAGAGATCCTTTCTCACCTTTTCACTAGCTGCTCCGGGAACTTCAAGATATGAAACTCTGTCTTGGCTTTCACTCAAACAATTTTGTAGACTTGTGATTGCTATTTTTAGTTCTTCTATATTTCTTTGACTGTGTTTCATGTGTTCTATTTCTTTTCTGTATTGCTCATTCAAGGAATCCATCATATTTCTGATCTCCTCAATTTTTTAATCCATGTCTTCTTTAGAGGTAGTTATTAATTATTTTTCTGCAGTGTTTCTTCCAAATTGGGTTTCCTCTGTATATTTCTGGACTTGTTTGTGTATTTCAGATGTTATGATTTCAAAGAATTCTTTTTTTTTCCAAAGAGTTCTTTTTTGATTTCAGAAATTATTTCTGCTTTGAGTTCATCATGATATTTTTGCTGTTGTTTTTTTGCTTCAGGTGGTGTTAATTCATATGTCTCAGTTGGAATAATGCTCACTGAACTTGTTCTGGGTGAGCATAGTTTTTCCACCCAATGTTTCTGGAATTCATTCTTTATTTCAGATACTATGTATTCAGATATTTCTTTTTTAATTTGAGGAATTACTTCTTGTTTTATTTCCTCTATATCTTTCTGCTGTTGTTCCTTTGCTGCTGTATCTGTTAATTCATTCATTGCAGCTGAGCTAATGTCCTCTGCCCTTACTGGTGGACTCAAGGTCTGGGATTCCATTTTTCCCCTTGTCTTTGTCATTTTGTATAGCACTGATCTTTGACCTTTGGTGTAGAGCTTTGGTTCAGCTATAACCTTAGCTTGTTAAGAGATTCAGTGACAGTCTATTAAGTGTGAGATTATCCAGGTATGCTTATCTTGGATCTAGCTGTTATGTTCAGTTCCTTTTTGCTGTAGCTCCTGTGGTTCCCCCTCTGTTGGTTCCCAGTTCAGGTGAGCACCAACCGAACTGGGATGCAGAGCAAGTAATGAAAATTCCCACTGTCTTGGCTGGCTTTGGGGCAAGGATCTAGAAAATTGCCAGGATCAGCCCTCCTGTGTCAGGCAGGTCGCTCTCTAGGTGGGTGGGCCTGGGCTTTGTTGGGTCTGCTGGGCTCACAAAAGGATAGTGGATGATCTTATTCACCGAGTAGGATGTCCTGGGTCAGCCAGCCTGTGCTGGGTCTGGGTCTACAGGCAGGAACCCGAGAAGGCTGGGAAAGGTCCCTCCTGTGCAGCAGGCCTGGAGCCCTCACGCACAAGCCAGGCTGCGCTCGGTTTCGGGCCATGGGGTGGTACTGGGAATCACTGAGAAATGTCCCTCCGGCCGTGGCAGGCTTGGAGTTCTCACTCCAGGCCGACCTGCACTGTGTCTGGGGCCTTGGGATGGGCCCGGTAATCACTGGGAAATGTTTCTCTGGCACGGTGGGCCTGGAGCTCTCACTAGGCCACGGGTGTTGGGGGGCAGGGAATCCCTGGGAAATGTCTCTCCGGCACAGTGGGCCTGGCGTTCTACACTCACCGAACTTTCATGCCCAGGGTCCCACTCGCTCAGCGGGCTTTAGGGCAGGGGATCCAGGGAGGTGCTGGTGAGTGGGGTCCTGAGGTTTCAGGCCCGTCACTGGCATGGAGGGCTTTTGGGAGGGGATCTGGGTAGCACACGTGGGAAGAAGCCAATGGCTCTCCCTCAGATTCACCATACACTTACTGATCTGGGAAGCCTGGTGAGTCGTGCAAGTTCTCATTCACTGGGAGAGCTTGGGGCAGGATCCAGGAGGCTGCTGGAGTAAACCGCTGGAGTCCGCCGCTGTCTGGGGTGGTCTCTGGGGCTGGGCGGATGTAGGTGGGGTCAAGGAGGATGGCAGAGTTGGCTATGCTTTCTCTGGCCTGTGTCTGGGGCTGTGTGGGCCGACATTCCTGTTAATCTAAGAGATGTGAACTCTGGTTGTCTTTGCTTAGTTTCCCCACTCTGTCAGCCACTCTCAGTGGCTAATTCCAGGTGAATCCTATGACATGAAGAAAAAAGTCCCTTGCAAACATGGATGATTTTTACTACATTATGTCACATAGTCCCTTGCACAGATGAATGATTTTTACTACATTATGTCACAAAGGAGTAAATATGGGCCAGGTAGCTCTTCTGCTATATACAATAAATAAGCATATTCTTTTAATTGGCAGCACAATTCACAAAAGCTAAACCTAGGAAGTCATCTATCTGCCCATCAACAGATGAATGGATGGAGAAAATCTTAAAATATATAAGCAATGAGGTATTACACTGCCATGAAGATAAACTGGAGTCATTTGTAGTAATATGAATTGAGACCATTATGTTAAGTCAAATCGATTAGACACACAAGTTTAACTATCACATGGTTCCTTTTATATAAGAAATGCAAATTACAAAGAAGAAAATAAAAGACAGATAATAGTAATTATGAGGAAAGATCGTTATCAAATGGAAGATAGATCAGAAAATGGGAAGGCATATTGAAGGGGAGGAGCAGACCTAGACTTCAGCAGCCCTGGGAGGCCAGGCAGTGTGCCCCTGGTAGGACAGCGTATAATATTGTGAGTCCCCGTCTGCGGCATGGACCTGTGGGAAGAAACCTCAGCGCATGGAGGTAGCAGAGGAGAACTTGGGGGAACTGGTCTTGCCGGAAGCCTCCAAACATGTGATGAGAAAGTGCCCAGACAGAACTCAGGGAGACTAGCTTATGTACAAATTCCCAATTTACAATCTGTTTCATTATGTAGCTATAATGTTGGCCCTTATGATCTGAAGTTCAAAACCATTAGTTACCACAGCTTATCAATTTCTGTATTTCATGTGCTGCTAGTATTATAGCTAATTGTACTACTTTAAAACGACGATACCATGCTTCTGTTTACCACGTGTTCACACTTGGGTAATAACATCAGGAAGTGCTAACGTAATAACCTCACCAAAGCTCTATACTTAAGGAAAGAGGACAGTGCCAAATGGAAAACAGTATCCTGTTCTAAATTAAGAGAGAAATCCAGATCTTGAGCCAGGGATATGGCTCAGTATAATAAGTGCTAGCCTGAAAAAATGCAAGGGTCTGAATTCAATCCCCAGTTCTGAAAAGAAAAAAAAAAAAAAAAAAAAAAAAAAAAAAAAAAAACCTTGGGACAGACACACACCAAGAATCTCTGACACATAAAAGAGATATCTGAAAAGCAGACTCTATAGAGAGACTATGATTGCAGTAATATAATAACTACTATAAACATTTCATGAAGAGTATCAGGAATCAAAATAAAGAGTTCTTTCAGAAATACAAAATAAGACAAAGGAGTTAAAATGCAATCTCAGGCCCTCAGACCACTGAGAACAAATCCAGGAGACATCACCATAGAAGAATTTGGAAGTCACACACCTGAAGTCTCTAAAAAATGATTGCAGCTGAAGTAAAGAAAAAGCTCCAGAGGGGTATAGCAGAAATAAGATCAGGTAATTCCTCAGGTAAAATAAGAAATAATAGATACAATGAAAGAATTACTGAGTGTATCTAAAAAATACTTTAATAAAAAAGGAGTATAGAAAAATGAAGGAAAACTTGAATCATAAATAAAGGAAAGAAATAGAATACATAAAACAGATTCAAAGAAATATCCAGGAAATTAAAATTTCTAGCAAACCCATCTGAATGAGACTGAAGATAGAATTTTAGACCTTGAAGACATTGTAACTGCTAATGACCAGAAGAGGAAAGATGCTCTTAAAAATAAAAGGAACAGGGAAATAATAATTCAACAACTACAAGATGGTAAAAAGATGAACAATATGAGGTTAATGGGTGTCAATAGAAATGAAGTAGTTAACACAACTAACATAAGAAGAATATTTGCAGAAGTAATAGCAGAAAATTTCCCAAACATAGGGAAAGAATATCATAAACAATTACACGAGGCATATAAAACTCCAAATAGCATTAACCAACATAAATCTACATCCAGACATAATAATCAAGATTCCAAAAATTCAGCACAAGCACAGCATACTAAAATCTGTTAGAGAAAAGAAACATCACATTTAAAGGGAAGTCCATCAGAATCACAGCACATTTCTCAAAACAAAACAGTAAGTCAAGAAGAGCTTGGAGTGAAGTATTTCAAGTCCTAAAAGAAAACAACTTCCAACCCATATTGATATATCCTGAAAAACTCTCTTCAAAATTAATCAAGAATTAGGGCTGGCCAGATAGCTCAGTGGATTAAAGCACCTGCTTCAGCCAACGCAAGGTTCAGGGTTTGATCTTTGGCCTACCTTGCTGAAGCCACCCCCAGAGCGCACTGAGATGGTGACTGAGACTGGGCAAAGTGGTGCATGCCTGTAATCCTAGCATTGGGGAGGCTTAAAAACAGGAGGATCACTATGAGTCCGATCTGTGTCGTGAGACCCTGTATACCCGGTACTAAATGCATAAGAAAAAAACAATTAAGAAGTAAAATACTTCCATGACAAAAAAGAACAAAGGAAATTCATAACCACTAAATCAATCCTCAAAGAATACTGAAAGATATTGTAAAAAGATAACAAAATGAACACAGCTCTAAAAGTAACAGAAGAAAGGAACCACCAAACAGAGAAAGTAATAGGGAGAGAATAGAAAAAAAAAAAAAAAAAAAAACCATGACAATAATAAGCTAATGTATATCAATTATAAGCAATAATGTAAATGGTCTCAATTCAACAATTAAAAGAAGCAGACCAGCAAAGTAGATCAAGAAACAAAATTGAAGAATATGCTGTATACAAGAAACACATATGACTCAAAGGACATTTATAAAGTCCTTTGACTTTTGGCTAAAAGTCAGAGGTTGGAAAACAATACTACATTCACCAGAAACTCAGAAAAAAGCAGAGGAAATTATTCCATTTGCAGACAATCTGAATTTCAAACCAAGAATGATCAAACAAGACAAAGGCCACTACATACTGGTTATGGGAAAACTTCAATAGAAAGAAAATACAATCATAAATATGCATGTATCAAATATAGTGGCACCCAGCTATAAAAGACAAATTTTAAAGTATATGAAAAATCTAATAACCAATAACACAATCTTAACAGGGCAAATTAACACCCTGTTGTCTCAAAGATATAGGTCAACTAGACCAAAAATTAGCAAACAAGTAGCAAAAATCTTTTTTTTTTTTTTTTTGTCTTTTTGAGACAGGGTCTCACTATGCAATTCAAGCTGGCCTTAAGCTCACTTTGTAGCTCAGGCTGGTCTCGAACTCACAACAATCCTCCTGCCTCAGCCTCCCCAGTGCTGGGATTACAGGCATGCACCACCACGCCCGGCTACTTTTTTTTTAAGTAGCAAAAATCTTAACCAAAGCTTTGAACAAATGGACTTAGTGGACATTTACTCAGTACCCAAAAATGTTCACTGGAATAAAGATAGTCCCTTTAAGAAATGATATTGGAAAAACTGGCTTACCACAATCCAAATCCTAACACTATATCAAGGTCTATCACCATGCACTAAGATAAAGTGAACATTTCTAAAGACTAAATATTAAAGTCAAAACACTAAATCTACTGCAATATAGAGCAGGTCGAAATCCTGAAGACATAATGTGTAGGCAGAGAGTTCATGAACAAAAACCAAATTGCACAGGAAATATTTCAACAGAGATCTTATCTTATTGAGAAGTTGCTGCACATCAAAAGAAATCACCAACATAGTGAAAAGATGACCCAATTAGGAAGTTAGGAAATAATCTTAACCAACAGTCAGTGAGACAATGGTCTTCTATCTCAAAAATATAAAGAACTAAACAATAATCAGACCCCCAAAATTCAAAGACCCAAACCAAAAATGAGCATTTGAGATGAATACACACATCCCAGAAGAAGAAATACAAATACATAAAAAACTGTTCCACAGCACTAGTAATTGTAGAAATGCAAATTAAAACAACGTTGAGATACCATCTCAATCCAAAAGGAATGACTATCATAAAGAAATCAACTAATACAAGAACTCAAAACACAGTGGAGGAAAGGGACACTTCTCCACTGTTGGTGGGAATGTAGACAGGTACAACCACTATGGAAAGCAGTGTGAAGACTCCTCAAAAACTAGGATAAGAAAATCCATTCAACCCAGCTATTGGCCTTCTGAGTATGTTCCCAAAAAAAACCTGAAAACATTGTACCACAATGATATACATGCACCCATGTTTCTAGCAACACAATTTGTCATAGCCAAATATTGGAAACACCCAAAATGCTCATCAGCTGAGGAGCGGATAAAAACGATGTGATATTTTTATACAGTGGACTATTACTCAGCTGTAAAGAAAGGTAAACTTGAGGTTTTATAGGTAAATGGATGCAACTAGAAACTAATAAAGCAAATAAATCAGACATATATGTGTAAGCATCATATTGTCTCCAAAGTATAAGAAACTGGAAGAATGAATAAAGTGAAAGGTGCAGCAGATATAGTGAAACAGAAAGAAGCTGAATATAAGGAACTGACATTAGGAAAGAAGAAAAGGAGAGCGAGAAAAAAAAAACATATTAGTATGCTGAAGAGATAGCTCAGCAGTCTGAAGTACCTGGCAAACACAAGGACCTGAGTTCAGTCCCAGTACTGCATGCTGTGCTTGTCTCCAGGTATGCTGTGCCAGCCCCAAAACTGGGCATGGTGCCACATGCCTGTAATCCTGAGGAGGCTGAGACAGGAGCTCACTGCATAGTGAGACCCTGCACCAAATAAATAAACAATAAAAAGATAAAAAATTGCAAACCATAAACATATACACAGGATAGCAGAGATGATTGTACTACTGATATCTATTAGTTTTTTAATATAGCTGCTAATGTTTCAAACTTCTACTTTGGCCAGCTCTATATGCCAATATTTCTAATACAAACTTCACTGAGGACAACTATGTGCAATACAACAGCCACGGTGGAATACCTTTCGTCTTGTTCGTTTAAATGTGCATCATCTCTAATGTTTCATCTATCATTTTCATACTCTCCTTAAAATAATAAAATGTAAAAAGGAAGGGGGAAAATTAAGGTTCCGTGAAAGAGTTAGTGTCTAATTGCTCATCAATCTGGCGTGCCTATATCTGGTAATCTGAGAAACAAATTTGATGATGATAATTTGTGATATAATTACAAATACAAAGGTATAACACAATTAAAAGGAAAGTGAGAACTTGAGGATTCAGCAATGAGGAGAGGGCAAGGAGAAAAGCTGGGAAACATGACAGGGGCAAAACCATTCATTTATACTAGATGGTGTATATAAATGAATCCTGAGAAACATCAGCAGGTTTTTGAAACTAGCAGTTAACTAGTAGAATTCTCACCCTGTCTGACTATATATGCTTATACCTGTGAAGTAAGCAACTGCACTGAAGATAGCAATGCACAATAGAAGGGTCATATTTGGAATGCCTATCATTCTGGTCTTCTAAATACACACTTCTTGTCATGACATACCAAATACTACTATACTGTCTTTCAAATAGAAGTTTTTTTTCTTTAAATAAAGGGTAATAAATGAAAAATAAGACACAGGAAAGAATGTCACAGGACAGTCATGTTACAATGCTGTATATGAATAGATTTCTAAATGTCTGTGTAAACATATGTAAGTGTTCATTCCTATTTTTTTAAATTGTTTTTTCTTCATATTCTGTAAGGACTTAAATTTTCATATCTCAATACTTGAAGGAAAATACCTGTTCCATGTTATGTTTACAATGTCTGATATTTACACAGATAGGGTAAACCTAACTGCATATGTTGCAGGGCAATAATCAGCTTCTCTTCTGGAGGGTTAACAACCTAAGTTTGCAGATCTAAACTTGGAAAAATGGAAGGGCTACAAGATCAGCCAACATTTTGGCCCTAGCCCTTCAACGTCAGTGAAGATTCAGAACAGAGGAGAACCTGTACTGTAACATCAGGTAACTCAGTTGTGCACCAAATTTTCTGATCAAGGATCTGAGAACACCAAACAAAAAAGGGGATACAAATGAAGGATCATTTTGTATCTGTATATACAAAATAATTAGGATAGACATACAGCTACTTTCTCTTAGCTCACTGAGAAGAGGGTTTTGAACTAATATTGGGTAGACAAGATATCATGTCTGCATCTTGTACTAGAGATAACTACTACAAAGACAACAATATGCAATGTATTAATTACTATAACTGTACTACGGACCTATTTTGCAACTATCTCATTATTTCTTTCTCAATAAAATTATTAAAATATAAAATTTTAAAAAGAGATTATGGAGCCACAGTGGGATGAGATCAATGATGTGGAGTGTGCCTAAGGAGAGTCCATGGAGAGAAAACTTTCTCTCAGGCTTTTACAGAGAGCAAATTGGTTAAGCAATGGCTGTAACTCATCCACATGGCTGACACTGACAAAGGATCTACAAAGTGTAGTACAGGGTTACAGAATAAACGCTGAGGGTACTTGACTGACCTTATGAGATACAAAAGTTACATTTTTTGTTATATAGGTCTTGCTTTATCTTGATCTTAACCATCCAGCAGAAAAGTATAAAAACGAGGTATGTAAAGTAAAGCCATATTAATATACTGAGCTGTAAAGGGCTTAAGTTAATAACTTCTGTGGATAACCCACTACTATTGTGGACTGCTGGACTATATTGGATTGTTTTCCTGAATTCATGCACCTATAGTATTTAGATGCCAATGGAATATCCATCTCTGACATGACTAAACAAAAAAAGAAGCTACAAAGGAAAGACCATTTTGTATTTGTATATACAGAATAGTTAGGATATACAGCTACTTTCGCTTAACTCAATGAGAAAATTTGTACTAATAGTGTTTGGACAGGATATCCTGTCTGCTTCTCGTATTATTGATAACCATTAAGAAGATAACAATGCACAATGTATTAATTGTTGAAACTGTCCTATTAATCGTCTTTGAAACTATCTCCTTGATATTTGCTGCTCAATAAAAAATAAAAATAATTATAACATGTAATATAACCACCACTGTTAGTTTTCTACTCTTAAAATTCTGCGCAATTTTATTGTTCTGTGTTCCTCTGGTTTTGGCTTTGTCCTTGTTATTTGTTTTTTTTTTTTCTCTCTCTCTCTTTAAAATAAATAACACAAGGTCTTGAGTTCAATCCTTAGTACCACAAAAACACAAATAAAATAAATAACTAACAAGCACACCTAAATAAAAATTCAGCTCCCTCCAGAGACTGGGGTGGCACAGGGCTGCTTTCATGCCAGAATGGTAGAGTCTACTAGTTGCAAGGGAAACCATCTGGCCTAAAACTTTTACTACCAGTGGCTTACAGGAAATAGTCCCCTATCACTGTCTTAGAGCTGCACTCAGTGCCCACACACTTCTATTTTCACTGCAGCTCTTACAATCAGTATTATTCAGTTCCATAGACTTAGAAAGGAAAAGGAAAGTGAACAAACATTTGTAAATGAAAGAATTAACCTCCCTTCCTCCCCTTCTCCTTGACAGACACTGAGCTTAGCCCTCGGCTAAGAGTGTAATTGAGTCCTTACTACAACAATTTCTTCAAACTTTCATCTTGGAAACTAAAGATACAGCCATAAAGAGATACAGCCTTCCTTTCTAATTCCCAGAAGGCTCTAAAGAGTACCAACTGCAATTAAGAAACTGGCTAAGCACTATCTTGTATAATAAGATGACTGACCGCATAGGAGACCAATGCCTCAAAAATATGAAGCAGTTTGAAAAAGGTGCATTTTTCTTCACAATATGGATTTAGTCTACTATCTTTGCTAATTAGTTTTATCCCTGGAATATGATGTGAATGTGTCCAATTCCAATCTTTACTCCCTGAAAATGTGAAGACAGAAACAGATATACTAGAACTCAGGAAGGACAGAGAGGAAGAATGATCCAACTTCAGAGAATATATTTATCTGAACTGAACTGCAAGCATCCCAGAGTAAATACTCTGTTTTTGGTGTGTTCTATAGCGGTTGGAGAATATAACTTAGAAATTGAGGACATGCTGTGCTTTCATGAAGCAATTTTCTTGGAATCGGGAGAAATTCATATTACAGCACAGTTTTAACTACTACTTCTATTTGTTCTTTGGGGATACATTGTAAAAGACTTTCAAAAAGAACAAGATGACTTGGGTTCTTACTCTGTTTTCTACTGTCATAACTGAATACCACAGACTTGGTAAATTACAAGCAATAGGAATCTATTTAGTTCATAATTCTGGAGGCTGATAATACAAGATTTGAAAGATACATCTGGTAAGGGTCTTTGTGGAATGAAATGACATAGCAGAAGGGCAAAGGAGAGCTTGGAGACAGAGAGGAAGAACAGGAAGAATTCATTCTTTACCCCAGGAACCATTCCCAACAGTCAACCCACTTCAATAAAAGCATTAATCCATTTAGGAGGGTAGAGCCTTCCTAACCTACCTAATCACTTCTTTTTTTTTTCATTTATTTTTATTTTATTAAAATATAAATGTCAATCAGACAGTTTCAAGACACCTTAACCATACAGAGTCGATGAATTAATACATTGCAAACTGTTTTCATAATGTTTTGGTATTGTACAAGGTGCATACATGATATTATATTTACAGATATTATTTTAGCAGATATCTCTTAGCAGTGAATTAAGAGTGTAGTTGCTTACTTATCTTTTTTTTACAGCTGAATTATATCAAAAATTCAATAATTATTTACCTAGTGGATGACCATAGTACTAAAAGCCGACATAATATCTTGTCCAACCACCATTAGTGCAGATCTTGCCTCTCATAGAATTATGTAGAAGCACAGCGTTATCTATCCCAACTGTACTGTCTATACACACACATCATGATTTTTTCTTTCTACAACCCTTCCTTTGTCTACACCTGTCAAAAGTGGGCACTCCATTGACATTCAACTAACTTAGGTGCGTGAACTCGACACCACAATCCAACACAGTCCAGCATTCTGCAACCATAGTGAATTATTCAAAGAAATTGTCGACCATATCCATTTACAGCTCAGCTTAATATTATGGGCTCACGATGTATACTTCATTTTTATACTAATCAGCTTTTCTTCTGGAATGTTAACAACCTAAGATCACAATTCAGAGTTGGAGAAATAGAAGAGCCACAAGGCCAGCCAGCATTTTGGCCCTAGCCTTTCAAGGTCAGCGAAGACTCAGGACATAGGAGAACCTGTACTGCAACATCATGAAACTCAGGTGAGCTCCAAATTTTCTGAACAAGGAGATTATGGAGCCACAGAGGAAAGAGACTGAAGTTCTAAAGTGTGCCTGGGGAGAG
>PVKA01045808.1:0-15312 GCA_004027165.1 Ctenomys sociabilis | reverse complement strand
TTTAGAGCTCTCACTTCCGACATTGAACATGGGGACCAACAAGCCCAGCAGCCACCTCTTCCCGAAGACCTCCTGTAAGTTCTTGCGCCAGGGCTGGGCCCTCACTGCCACCCCCTTTCGAACCTGGTGGCGTGTCTGCCCCCTGAGGATCAACAGCAGCTGGTGGCAGCAGAAGCCCGCACAGGCCAGGCCGACGGCAAACCAGAGGTAGAGCATGAGGATGACGAACATTTCAGAACCGAGGACAGCTCCTGCGGGGGGAGGGGAAACACCAGAACCGCTTTACACTCAGGCTACTTAGGGAAACGCGATCTGACTGGCGCTTTCCTCTGGGAGGGAGGGAGATTAATGAGGCTGAAGCTGCATTTTGTAGCAATCTCAGCGCTGAAGCGAGGGAGGGGAGTATAAACTAGTGGCCCTAAGTTTTCCTTAGTGCTGATGGCTCCTGAGGCGAGAGGGAAGAACGGGAACCTGGGGTCTAAGAAGGAAGGAAGCTCGCCCGCAGCTTCTCTAGCTCGTCTCGACCCTGTTCCCATTTCCGTACAGGCAGAACTGCCTCGCTGCTTCTCTCTTGGCTGGAAGAGAGAGAAAGGGTTTACTCCGGAGGAGTGAGAGGTGATTCAGGGGTCATAAAGAGGCAGCCGGCTGTCAGACTGCAGCGCCTTCTCCCTGCGGGGCTGCGAGCACTGTCTAGGACAACCCTGGAGAGTGACAGCATGATGGAGAACAAGACCTAGTCATCGAGAAGAGCAAGTCACGAGCTCATCAGCCTCAAGGGCAGTACAGTGCACCAACTTAGAAAAAAAAATCAGTCATGAACCTTAGCAAGAGGACAGCGTGGCACAGAACACCCAGCGAGGTCCGTCCTGTCAGCCAGAGCTTGCTGAGCTGGAAGAGGCCTCTGAGACCCCCAGGTCAGCCCCTGACAGTGACACAGTGTTTTCCCCCATGGTTATCTAAACTGAACCTTTCCTGTGGTTGATTTCAGTAAGCAGTCCCATACACTGCCCAGAGCTGGGGAGGAGGATGTGTCCATGCTACCTTAGAGTCCCCTGGTGGTGTGGACTTAGAAAAAGTCCTTCACCTCCCTGAGTTGCATCTTGATCATCTGCCAAATGGGTGTAATAATGAAAATGCCACAGAAGTGCAAGAGACAAGAAAGTGGTCTAAGTAGTCAGCTTTCTGGTTTGCACTTGGCGCAGCCTCCCTGCTGAAAGTCATTCCAAAGAAGGAGACTGTATCGAAAGAGTATCCACATTCAACTCCTGAGGCCCTTGTGCTTTCTCTTCTTTTCCAGAACTTGGAATCCTGGCTGGGCTGCAGCTTTGGCAGCTAGAGTAAAGACCTACCTTCGCTTGCCCAATGGCCAGGGTAGAGCTCATAAAGCCCAGCTCTTTGCTCCCTGTAGGCAACCCCATCACCACCTTCTCCAGTGAGCATTTGGGTAGCTGCTCACCACCTCACAACTTGTTCTACCTCTGAAAATTCTGACCATCTTTCTCCCTTCCCTGAGCAATCCTTTGTCCCAGCCCATCTCTTCTCTGGTCTCCTCAGATTCCAATTTCCAGGCCCCTAAAGTGCTTTTAGCATCTGTCTGGTCTGCTGTCCTGTGGGCTCAGCAGCCAGGAAGGATGGGATCTGAGTCAGGTTTGCTATTAGCAGCTCCTCTTCCCTCATCCCTAGGAGCTTTGATAGTAGAGTTTTATTTGCAGAGTTGGAAACAAACAGGTCCAGCTGCCCAGGAAATAGAAAGCCTGCTTCAGCTGGCATTTAGAGCAGCTCCTCCACTGACAGAGGCAGCAGGGGGACAGGGCTCACATTGGGCTGTGCCATCCTCTGACCCACTTCTTTCTTGTCAGCACAGATTAACGTGGGCAGCCACATACAGGAAGGAGGATCCTGGGGCCATGCGCCCTTCGGGTTTGAGGAAGGCTGATGGGCAAAGTGGCCTTGGAACTGGGATGTGTGAACATCAGAGCCGTCCAGCTCAGGCCTGCCCTGCAACGCAGCCCAGGAGCAAGGCTGGTTAGGTGGAAGCTTCTTTCTATGGGCTTTTTTGGGGGCATTAAATCAAGGCATAAAAAAGACCTTGTGGCTTTTTGCTGGCCCAGTGAAGCAGCTACAAAAGGCTATTCTGGGGGACCTGCTTTCTTTCAAAGTGATTGAAGTTACCTAGCACAGCTGCTTCAGCTCCTCTTAACTATTTAATAATAGTTTTGCTTCCTTTTTTTTTTTTTAACCTAGAATTTTCCTGTAGGTCCTGAAAGATCACATCATCTGATCTCCCCTGGTCCCTGCCTCTCACTCATGTCTATATCATTTTTAACAAATCATCACCCAGCATCTTTCATACATCCAAGTACAAGAAACTGCCCTCCTCAAAGTGGCTCATTCACCATAAAAGCGTATCAGAGAGGCAGTGCAGTGCAGGGGAGAGACTCTGAGCTTTGGAGGCAGCAGCCCGAGTCTGGAGCTGTGTGGCTTTGAGGCACCTTAACTTGGCTGAACCTTTGGTTCCTGAGCCTTAAAAAAATGGTAATACCTACTTCACAAGCTTGTCGTGAGGAGGGGATGGAATGGGACATGCCCCACAGGGGGTGCATGGTAGCTTTCCTCTCCCTCCCACTGGGCTTTCCAGGGCACCTACCAAATGCAAGGACACATGTCAAACATCGTCTCCACTCTCCAGATAAGAATAAGTTCAGTTGGTGACACAACCTGTCCTCATTCACAAAGCCAAAAGAAAGTATAACTTCTAAAACCCGCCTAAAACCAATCTCCTTACCATTTTCTTAGGGCCAGCAGCCACCTTAATATGAAAGACCTCTCTCACCTTTAGTTGTCAGAGACCCATTCACAGCCACCCTTGCTCTAGTGGCAGGTCTGTCTCAAGATTGGGCCAGAGCTGTGGACAGTGCAAGTGCTACTAAGTAACTTGTACCTTCTTGATCCTACCTGTCCTCTAAGTGGGAAAAGGTATTCTCAGCAGTTTGCACGGGAAGAGAAGCTGGGAAAGAGGAAGCTGAACAGAAGAGTATATGTAGGGGAAAGGTTTGGAGGACAGAGTGTTGGGGCAGGAGGGATGTGACCTCAGTAAAGGAGGGGGATGCGGTGGGACTGCTGGGGGTAAGACACCTTGGCTTCCTTTGCCTAGTGGGCGTGGGAGCAGATGCTGGCTAGAGGGACTCATCCTTCCCTAGAGTAGGGGTCTGGGCTGTAGGATGGGCCCTGACTGACTCTCTTCTGCCATCAGAGCAAAACAAGAGATGCTTTCTTTCTTTCCTATCTCCCAAACCCAGCACATATGGATAGGCCTCAAGCCCAGACTTATCTCAAATCAAACCATTTCAAGATCCTCTTTCTGGAACTACCCATTTTTATGGCTGGTGAAAATATTCAGAAAAGGATGTGTGATCAGGTTCTTTGGCTCTCTTCATCCCTCCACCTGCCCGTGCTCACACTCCACCCCAGCCCGCCCACCTACCCTCCCCCAGCTTGGGTATTTTGGTCCTGGCAGCCTCCTATGCCAGCATGGAGATCCAGAAGGCCTAAAGTTCTGGGTTCTGGGCTCAGCTCAGCCACCAGCTCTCCAGACATCTCCTGTGGCTTAAGCCTCCCTGTTCCTGCAGCCAAATGGCACAATTATATGCCTAGGAAGAACTGGGCTGCGGCCACAACAGAGACTGAAAGGATGGCTTCTCCCAGAGTGGAACAAAAGTTTATGAATGCTCAGCCCAGGGAAGTCATGGTGCATCAGGACAACTTGGGCACAGGGAAGTAGCTGTACCTGCCTTTCGAGGTTCCTGGATGGTCGTGTTCAGGAGCATGTCCCACACCTGATTCGTTGATGAGGATGCTAGGCTATAGCTTATGGACCTAGGGACATGCCAGAGGAGACACTGGGAAGGCCATTGGGTTCTTCTTCTTTTTTTTTTTTTTTGGTGGAACCAGGGATTGAACTCAGGCCCTTGTACTTGCCAGGGAAGTGCTTATTCTACTGAGCCATCTCCCAGGCCCCTGGCCATTGGGTTCTTCATCTAAGAAACAATGCATTAGTGCTGTACACACATGCACACTCAGTTGTATGCACAGGGCCAATTGTGCAGTCCAGCTGGTCAGAGTCAGTGGCCAAGGAGGGAAGGGAGTGGAAGGAAACAAAGTAGGGGCAAATGTCAAAGCCAAGTACAACAATAAGAACTGTCATGGGGAGCTGAGTCCCCCAGGGCCAGACATTAGAACACATTCCTTGAGGTGCCCTATTCTAAATCTAGTCCCCATCAGGGTGCCCTGCTGAGCACCAGTGTGAAGACCCACATACCTAGCCCTGCAGGTATAGGGTCTTTCAGAGGGTCACCTCCAAGCCCAGACATAAGCTGTGAATTGCAGACATGTAGTCATAAAACATCCTGGTCTCCCACCGAATGTCCCTGCTCTGAGTCACCCACAAGCTGCAGAGCAGCATGGTGGGTCAAACCAGAAGGCCAGAAGATGGGGTCAGCCTCCTGCTGAGGCTGCCTTGGGGTCAAGCTTAATCTTACTGCAGTTGGGTGGAGAGACCTCTGGTGGGCATAGTTTGTGGGGGAGTGAATTTAGAGGTCCAGGCAGAATGCAAGGATAACATGGGCTATGTGAGGTATGCGTCTGGTACATAGCGGGCACTGCCTGGTCCCCACCATTCTGTGGGCAAACAGACAGTATGACAGTTGAGGAAAGGGGGTATTGTCAGATAAAATTCAGCATGTCCAATTAATATCAAGTTCAGATTGGCCACAGTATATTGTCTTAGTGTGTCTTGTTCAATGTTGGGACATAATTAGACTAAACATTGTTTACCTAAAGTTTTAATTTATATGGGCATTGTGAGTTTTTATTTGCTAAATCTGGCAAAGTTGTTGCAGTAAGAGGTCTTATTTGTTGAACCTGCCTGCCAAGGCCCACTCACCGGAGAAGAACTGGCTGATGGAGGTGGGCAGGAGCGTGAGGAAGGCCAGGGGGTGGGCGAAGGAGACTGAGAGGACAGCGGAGATGTAGGCCACGCCAGCCACCGTGGAGTAGAGGCAGGCAAGGGAGGTGTAGAGACAGAAGAGGACGAAGTTGCGCATGTTCCTGCTGCCGATGCAGTTGCCCGTGAAGAAACAGTGGTGGTCGTGCCTCAGTGTGACTCGGGAGCACACTCGGCAGAAGTGGGTGCTGGATGGGGGGCACAGAGGCCTCCTGGCTGATGACCGCTGGCTGGCCCCCAGGTCATCCGGGGAGTTTTGGATGACCAGGACATAATTACCCAGGGCGTTGGCAGAGAGAAACAGGAAAAGCGCCCCGTGCAGCAGGGCTGGCGACAAGAGAGGGGTGGCCGCAGGGTCCTCGCGCATGCTGGGCAGAAAGAGGAAGAGCTGCAGCACAAAGGTGACCAAGGAGATGCACAGGAAGTAGGCAGGGGCCACCACGTTGAGCAGCCTCAGGGCCAGCATCCTCGATTACATTCCTAAGGGGCGCAGGGAAGAGGGAGATTTATGTTACCGCGGCGGCCAGGGGGCGTCCTCGTGCGTCCCGCCACCCCCACCAAGACGGGTGGTGAGGGCTGCTCCCAAATCTATACCCCCACCCCGTGCCCCTCAGGTCACCTCAACTATTTCCCTGATCCGGGTCGAGCTGGAAACAATCCTGAGGCCTCCCGGGACCAGGCCCTACGCAGGGAGGCTACTCCCGCGGATTTGGAGCGACCTCCACGCCCCGGAGTTCGGGATTCAGGTGTCAGAGAGACAGATTTATTCGTGTTCTTCAGAGCCTGGGGTGGGGATGTGCTGAATGGTAGGCTCGTACTTCTGACGGTAGTGAAATGAGCCCTGATTTGGGAACCTCTGCTTCAGATCGCCCCAGGGGAGAAAGCGAAGCGCTCGGGCTGGGGACAGAGCCGTCTGAACTGGAAGACCTTTATCTACCCATTCTCCGCCGCCTAACGGTCGTGTCGAGCAATTTCGGGGACGTTACCCGTTTCCTCCGGCTGTTTGGAGGGTTATGTGGGTATGGGCCCTTGGGTATTTGTGTGTTTCTTTGTGTGTGACTGTACGTGTAATTTGCGCACGCCTGAGTATCTGCGTGTGCGTGACTGTATGTACACACACGCAGCCGCTGCCACCTGGCTTTATTTTAAAAGATCAATTAAGATAATCGATACGCTCCTAGGAGCGGAGGCACCAGGTGGGGAGGGGGCGCGGGCGGAAGGCCTGTGTCGCGAGTCCCGCTCAGCCCATCTCTGAGGCTGACTGCCCTGGCTGTGTCTTTGCAAACAGCATTTTCCCTTGAGGTGACGAAATTAAAATCCACCCTGCATGCTTGGCTCTGGCCCTCCTGGAGGGAGAAACCCAAACAATCCCCATGGTGCTGAAACCCTTTCGGCGCCGGCAGGCTCGGACTGGGAGAACAAGGGGGTGCTCCGTCAGCGCTTCCTGGGGCCCGCCCCACGCGCCCCAGCCGAAGCAGTACCCCGCTCCCATCCTCCGCCCCCGCCCCCCACAGCCCAACTTAGGAAGCTACCCGGCAGAGGATTCCGTGCACAGGAGAGAACTTTCCGGGGGCTGAAGAATAGGACAGGCGGAGGCGCCAGAAAAGTTTGAGAAGACTGCATCCAGGAGGGTCCGGTTCAGGATGTCCCATCTGGACTGAGGGGCTGGTCACCTTGGAACCCTCTTTGCAGGTGACAGTATCTTCCCTCCCGCTCGCCCCCCAACCCGGACCCGCTGCGGTGGCTGGGAGCACAGGCCGCTGCCCGCAGCTGGGGTGCAGCGCAGGGCGCGCCAGAGGGTGGCTGCCGGAGGCGCGGTCCCGCCGGGGGCTCGGTTCGCCCTGGCCGTGAGCGCAGGGAAGCTGCCGTGGCGCTGCCCACCCCGAGAGCCCTGGGTCCCGGGCTCTGGCAAAGCAAGTGTCTTCCCCGCGCCAGTCGCCAGGGGGGCGCGGGAGCAGCCTCCAGATGCGCCGCGGCTTGGGAAGGAAAAGGAAAGGGGCTGAGGGAGTGAGGGGCGCTCGGAGGGCGGCGGCTGGCCAGGTCCGACCGCGAGGGGGGGCGGAGGACAGCACCTCGGCAGCGGCGACGCCGAGGGTTGCAGGAAGCTGTCGGTGCCGGGAGGTCGCACCGTGGAGCGGGCCAGGCAGGCAGCGCGCGGCCGCCGGCGAATCGGCCACCGCCTCCCAGGCCCGGGAAGCCGCCCCCACCCCACCCCCCGCCTCCCGCCACGGAGGGCTGGGGACACGAACTCACCGACCTAGGGTCGCCGAGAAGAGGAGCCCTGGACACCGGCTCTCGCCCGCCCCGCGGCTGCAAAGTTGTGGGATCGGCCCGGCTTGGCTCGCTGCCGCCTCACGCTTCAGGGACTGGGCAGGTAGCGGGGTGTGGGGAGGAGGGAGAGGGCCGCTGCCGTCCTCCCACTTGGGCGCCAGCGAGTGGGGCCCAGGAGGCAGCGGGGATGGCAGCTGTCCCCCCACACCTCCCTCCGCTCCTGGGGGCGGTGCTCTGGCCACCGGCTCAGCGCTGTGGACTTGTCCCCCACCCCTCCCGCCTTCTCAGCTCCCCTCGCGCTCGGTTGGGGCGCCCCGCCTGACTTCAGCGTAGGTTCCAGCTGAAAGATGGAAATTGTCCTCAGATCCAGCCATCAACCTGTCGTTCCCTTCGTCTTCCTTGGCGGTGACCAATAACCTTCCTTGCTGCTAGCTTGGACCAAAGAAACCTGGGCTTTGGTGGCTCAGTTTACCGGTGAACACGCTGAAGACCAGCCAGCGTCATCTGATCAGCAGGGCTGTGTGTACCCAGGGGCTGAGGGGAGACCCGAGCCTTCTGCTGGGCTTGGATGTGCAGTATCTGCCCCTTGTGCTCCTGGATTCCAGTGTCCTAGGTAGAATAGAGCCGTGGGGATTAAATGGCAATAAACATAAAGCTCTTAAATAGAGCCTGCCCAGTGATTTGAGGCTTAGGTGACAATTATTCTATTGACACTACATATCAGGCCCTCTGTGCACCACGCACAGGGCTCAGCTTCTGGCATACAGTCGCTTCATTATGCCCCGCAGCACGATCTGAGAAGCCCAAGGAGCCTCATTCCAGAGATGGAAAAGTGGGGACGCAGAGAAAGTAAGTCACCTGTCCAAGGTCACACAGGAGGTGAGTGACAGAGCTGGGATGCCGACCTGGTGTTAGCATTGATACTCCTGTTTGCAGACTCTACCCAAATCAGCCTCACCCTGGACACGAGCAGCTATGATCTGTAGAGGGCATCAGGGGTTACAGCCAAACACGGAGCCTGAATCTGGAGCTTCTGCTTGGAGCCTAGTTCTCTGTTCCTTCCTCTGTCACTTTCCCAGATACTGTGAGAAGGTAGCAACATCAGTGTGTTGGGAGGAGGGGTGGCAGAAGGAGCCTGGCAACACTGAACATTGCACTGCCCCTGGGGGCCTCACAGCCTCAGTTTCCATAGCTCCCCTAACAGCCCTGCTCCACTCTGGGTGAAAGGGAGTGTAAAATGTAAATAATTGTTTACCACTTTCTCAAGTGGTTCATTAAAACAGGAGCAGTCCCTAATCCCTTGAAGTGAGGGCCATATGCCAATCGGCTCAGGCTCTATTTTTGACTCATCAACCACTGTTTTTTTTTCCTGTATTTTATGAGCATACAGAAAATAGGGGCCAGGAAACCTTTTTAAATTCTGAAGGCTTTCACAGGCAAGAAGAATGGTCTGCCAGGGGGCAGCCTCTGAAGACCTGGTAGCTCTGTGAGTTCCTGTGGTCCCAGGACAGACACAAGTAGAAGCACAAGTGGCCTTTGCCGCTTCAGAGCATCTCTGCATCGCAGGCGTGGCTGTCTGTTCCCCTTCACAGCTCTGTCTGCCTCTCCCCCTGGCTTGGGAGGACTCGTTTGGGCCATATTGATTGAAGATCTCCATTCCTTAAATACCTTGAGAGTCGGATGGTATTTCTAATTTTATTTTGCATATGGGTGTGTGGTGGGAAGGTGTGCATGTCTCTCTCTCTCTCTCTCTCTCTCTCTCTCTCTCTCTGTGTGTGTGTGTGTGTAAGAAAGAGAGAAGCTAAGTAAACGTGGGAAGATGTCAGTGGGGGAAGGGAGAAGTCAGCAGAAGACAGGAGATTGGCCCTGCAGACACAAATGCAGGAGGATGATTATTTATCTAGAAGTATGAACAGACAAGGGCCTGAAAGGATGCAGGTCTACAGCTCATGGCTCTTTATCCCCCCCTTAAGGAATGGAGTGAGAGGAAGCCCAGCCCAACATTTTGTTTTTCTGAATTTGGTGCTTATCTCTGACAAAATCAGTAAGGAGGTCAGTCTGAAATGTCACTGTGATGGCGCCTCGAGGATGCGGACTGACCATTGCCCACTGTTCACCGGCTGTGTGAACTTGAGTGAGTCATTTTCTCTGTTGTCCGCATTTTTCTCCATGAAATGGGATATGGTGGTGTCGCCCTGTAGGGATGCTGATGAGGTGAGATGATTAATTGAAGTTCCTTGGTCCAGCAGGAGACTGGAGAGTGTTCGTCTTTCCTCCTCTTGTCTCTCCTCTGAATTCTTATCTTTATCCATAGGACTGTCATCTCTTTCCAACTAAACTGAGAACTTCTGGTCTATCTTGGAAATATTTTAGGCTCTTCTTTGATTTGCCTTGAGTAGGAGCGTATTGATTAATGGATCAATTTTAGTCTCTCTCTGAAAGGAAAGGCTCTACTGCGTGGTCTTTGAAACGTCTGATGAGACACATTTGCCATTGATCATGCCTCCTGCCATCACCCACCCTCACCATCATCTCATTCTCCATAAACAGTGTCAGAAAATAGTTTACAACCCACATTCTTCATTGGTCCTGTCGTCTGTTCTCGTAGGTAAGCTGTGGCTGTATCTCCCAATAAGGCACAGGCACAGATACCCATGTGGCCGCTGCTGGCACTTTCCTGGGGCCATGTGCCATAGAGCTTGCTCTTTAGTGGTGCTATGTGAATAAAATGAATTCCTCTTCTGCATGGCAATATTTCCATCTTGCTATAAAAGGTTGTATACAAAGAAAGAAACTCCACAGAGCAAGCAGTTCCCTCTTAGGTGAGGGGCCCCCACCCGCGTTGATCAGACCCTGCCACTCCCCAAATGTTTGAGCAGATAATATTCCAAGCTGTGGTGAAGAAAGCCAGATGGGGTGTTTGCTTTTTCATGTTCTGGCTTCAGATAAGACAGGGTGAATACAGGCTGGGGCTCAGGGTCAACTGCTGCTCTGAATCTAAGGTCCTAAGAGACACCCTTTGATGATGTGTTCTCTATTGCCAATAGCAAATCACAGCTGGGGCAACCACGAAGTACCCTTCAAGCCTCAGAGAGCCTAAGACTCCATCCTTGCTG
The DNA here is from genome assembly GCA_004027165.1 of Ctenomys sociabilis. Lineage (NCBI taxonomy): Eukaryota > Metazoa > Chordata > Mammalia > Rodentia > Ctenomyidae > Ctenomys > Ctenomys sociabilis. Next base: position 4,923 of record PVKA01045808.1, on the reverse strand, counting down.
CCTAGAGTTGGAAAATATGTAAGTATAACCTTCTTTTAGCCAAGCAAATGCAAGAGAACTGTATTATCACAGAATTTCTGTTTGGAGGTGGTAATTTACTTTGCAGGCTCTGGCTTCATATTAACAGCAATTACATTATTCTAATGCAATAAAGTGCTTTGCAGGTTATGTAGCACCTCCACAAAATTAAAATTTCATTCCACGAGTCTCTCAACAGCCCTGTAAGCTGGCTGGAACAAGCAGTATTAAACCCATTTTTCTTACAAGGAAACTAAGTATCAGGCTGGGGACATAGTTCAGTGGCACAGCCCCTTGGCAAGTGCAAGGTTCTGAGTTTGATTTCCAACATCAAAACAACAACAACAACAACTGAAACTAAGTTTCAGAGGTTTGCTCATGTTGATTTGCAAGCCTTGCTTACATCTCATTTAGTTGCTGCTTTCAGGTGCACAGATCTCATTGATACTTAACTTTTTCTGGACATGATGGTTGCATAAAGGAAACAGGTGTTCTTCCCTAGAGTAAAATACCCAGGTGATCTCCCTTGCTCTAAAACTCCTCTACTCTTTACCCTGTGTCCCACTCTCTCTACAGTCTCCAACATCACTTATTACCTGCAGACATAGTATATGTTTATACCTACTATCTGGTATGTAGTAGGTGTTCAATAAAGGTTGTCAGAGTGAATGACTATAGAGGGATAAGAAAACATGTAAACGTGCACCATGTTGGTCATATTCCTTAAAGTAGTTCTTTGCTGTCTGTGCTGCTGAACAGGGTGTGTGTGATTGCAGAGAAAGATGCTCTGCATGCAGGCCCACATGTCAAGGTAGGAGCAGCAGGTTGGAAATCTTGGTTAGCTTGGGAGAGCCTCCTTTGCAGTGCTTGGGCTGTGGACAAACGAGTGCAATAACCCCAGGTTGCAGTTTCCAGGGACCACTTAGGCAGCTCCGGTAGGGATGCTGATGTCCACGGACCCGCAAGCAGCTCTGCGTAGTGGTGGCAGTGAGATTAATTGGTCCTTTCATGTTAGGAGCATGCAGGATCCAGAGGGAGGGGGAAGAGGTGGGTGTGTGGAGGAGGCAAAGAGGGAGGTGGAAGACTCAGGCGAGAGGAAGGAAGAGGGCGGGAAAGGGGGATGGTGAGAGAGGGCACTGGGCTGTGCACGCGGCCCACAGGGGCCTCAGGAGGTTTGGGGGCATCAGCTGTCTGAGGAGGGCCCGGCAGTGCCAGGTGTCCAGGATGGCGGGGAATGAAGCAGAAGGTTGACATCTCCATTAGAAGAGGGCGGGGACACCAGGGCAGTGAGGTCACCACAGTGCTCGGGCTGTGTGGAGGCCATTAAGGTGTGTTGTGGTGGTCACTGAGCAGCAGGCCACACAGACCTGACAGCCCAGGCCCCTAGGCCCCTCCACTTCACCCAGCAGAGATGGCCCAGGGCCTAGGAAAGAGGGAGGCTGGGCTCAGAGCCTGAGCTTTCTGGTGGCTGCTGACTGGGGCTTGCATCTCTGTTCCCATTCACCGGCTCTGTAATCTTGAGCGAGTTCCTTAGCCTTTCTGGGCCTCAAATTCCCTCTCCATTAAGTTTTCACCAGCTTGCAGAATTCATTCCTGAGTTTTTGTTTGCAAAGAGATCACCTTGATAGCACCTGCCCTTTCCACCTGTTATAGCGCCCAGTTGTCACTGCCAGACTCCTGTCTGCTGGCCAGCACTGGCCAGGCGAGGCAGTCTCACCTGAATGCTCGTTGGCCCAGTCATTGCCTCTTCCCCTGTGTGCTCCCAAGGGCGGGGATTTACCTGGCAGCCTCATTTCTTTAGCCTACACGCAGCAGAGTCTGGCCTCACTAAATATTTGCATCAATAAATTATAGAGAAATACAATTATAAATAAATAATAAATTCTACCTTAATATCTGACCTTTAAGAAGCAGGCTTGGGGAGCAATGGACAAACAGAATTTAGTAAAAGATCCCTGCTCCTTGGCTCTTGCGATGTCCAGGCCCTGGGGCACCTGGGCTCAACATGCTGGTTCTTTTGTGGTGCCCATACTGATCCTCCATTCAGAAAGTCAGATCCTGCTGATTTTCTAAAAAAGGAAAAATGGAGGCTGAGAGGGGCTGGGATTTCTGCTAAGATCAAAGAACTCGTTGACCCCAGACATAAACTCAAGACAACTTGATTCCAAGTCCTCACACAGCACGGCCCATCTCTCTCACCTACCATCCTTCACACTGACACATGAATAAATAACCTATTTTCCTTATGGGGAGGTAACATTATGCTGACATTGACCTCTTCCACTTTAGGGCGTGTTTGTCAGTCAAAGGCTCTTCTTATTTTGTGTTTTTTTTTTTTTTTTTTTTTTTTTTTGTCTTTTTGAGACAGGGTCTCACTATGCAGTTCAGGCTGGCCTCGAGCTCACTTTGTAGCTCAGGCTGGTCTCGAACTCACAACAATCCTCAGCCTCCCGAGTGCTGGGATTATAGGCATGCGCCACCACGCCCGGCTATTTTGTGTGTTTTGAAATAAGGTCTCACTATATTTTCCAGGCTGGCTTTGAACTCACTACATAGCCCAGGCTAGACTCAAACTTGTGGTAATCCTGCCTCAGCTTCCCAAATTCTGGGATTGCAGATGTGTACCACTATCCAGCTAGTCAGAGCCTTTTTCAATGAAACAAAGTATCAGGGGGGTGAGTACTGGAGATGGTGAGATGGGATAGGGGAGCAGAATGTAAAACAGTCTTGCAGTAGGTGGTGGAAGCAGAGAGGTGCAAAGGAGTCAGAAGAAAGAGCCCAAAGAGCACTGAAAGACAGGCTTTGGGAGTTAGTGGCCTCTACAAGCAGATTTCTACTCTGCCAGTCAACCACTTCGTCATCCAGAGTAAGACAGTCATTTTAGTCCATTTTCTGTTGCTATAACAAAATATTTGAGAACCAATAGTTTATAAAGAATAGAGGCTCATTTTCATTGTCCTAGATGTAGGCATTTGGTGGGTGCCTCTTGGTCACTGCAGTATATCTGAGGCATCACATGGGAGATAAGAAGAGGTGCGCTGGAGAGGGCTCACTTTTACCATGAAGCTGGACCACGGTGAACCCACCGATCAATGGATACATCAATCACTCATGATCCAATTGCCTTTCCCAAGCCCCATCTCAACAATGCTGGGGTCCAGTCAACCTCAAGGTATCTGCTCATCATGTAGGACAAGGCTAGTTACAGTTTCATTCACTTGGAGCTGTCTCATAGACTGAACAAGATAACAGATAAAACATGTAAAGTGTGGCTGGTGTTATGAGCACTAGTTAAGTGGCAGCTACTATAATTAATTATAATTATGTTTTACAGCACATAACAGAACCCAAGGTAACAGTGGATTAACTCTGATGGTTTATTCTCACATAAAGAAAGCAAAAGAAAAAACTGATCTAGGTCTGGCGCTCAGGCTCTATGACTGTGTGAGACCTAGACTCTTTCTATCTTGTTCCTCTGTCATTCCAAGCTTGTTGCCTCATGGCCCAGAATGGTTGCTCCTGTTCCAGCCAAAATGTGCATGTTCCTGCCAGAAAAAAAAAAAAAAAAGAGAAAGGAAGGTTTCTCTCTTCAAGGACATTTGCTGGAAATTGCCCTTAACGGGCGCATTTATTTCTCATTGGCCAGAGCTTAGTTCCATGGCTACAGGTCAAGCTATGGGTAGCCAGCTAACATTCATGAGCTGTACTGAGAAAGAGGAAGAAGAAAATGGATTTTGTGGGCAACCTTGTAGCTTTGCATCTTGGGTGTGAAGCTGAGGTTTCTGGCATTCCAGTCACTGAGAGTTCACTTCTGCATTGGTCAGAGGGGGCCGGCCCTGCTCTTTCATGTCTGCTTTCCCTCTGGCCTTTGACTTCTGCATGGCCCAGAAAGGGCAGCTTCATACTGTCAAGGCCTTGACCCTTGTGAACGTAGATATGAGCAGCTCTGGTCAGCAGTGCTGAGCACCTGGTTTCTGCATAAGCTCGAAACATGGCCCTGGAATGGAAAAGAACAGGGTGACAAAACAGACAGACTCTAAATATGCTCTTAGTTTTTAAAATCATAGGATATATGTTGCAAAAAAAAGTTTTAATTAGAAACAAAGCAGAAATCTTTTAAGCCTAAATCCAGAGATAAACATCATTAACATTTTGTATCCATCTTTTAATCTTTGATCTCTTCAGAGTTTTTTGGGCTTGCATCTTTAACTGTTTTTATAACCAGCTATTAATATTTATCTGGTTTCATCTTCAGTTTTGGCCTCTGAAGGGACAAATAGGAAGCCCAAACTTCAGCGTGAGCTCTGGTGCCCTGGACCCGGATATGAGCAGTAGCACTGCGGCCACACCACGGTTTGTGGGCTTTGTGTGTAGTAGAAGCAGTGGCCTACTTTATATACCTATGCTAACAACCTCCTCCAAAAATGGACAATCTTCTCGAAGTAACTCACAACAAATATCTTTTCTCATGCCCTATTTGTTGAAATTCTAGCAGACAGTTATGGTATAAATGTGTATTCACTGTTATATAAGTAAAATGTAATCACTTACAGAATGTGTTTGTGTACAGAAGAAATTATTAAGCACTTGCATTTTAATATAGAAAGAAGCATATTGATGGTAATAAATATGGAGAATGCGAGCCGGGCGTGGTGGCGCACACCTGTAATCCCAGCACTTGGGAGGCTGAGGCAGGAGGATTGATATGAGTTCGAGACCAGCCTGAGCTACAAAGTGAGCTTAAGGCCAGCCTGAGCTGCATAGTGAGACCCTGTCTCAAAAAGACAAAAAAAAAAAAAAAAAAAAAAAAAAAAAAAAAAAAAAAAAAAAAAAAAAAAAAAAAAAAAAAAAAAAAAAAAAAAAAAAAAAAAAAAAAAAAAAAAAAAAAAAAAAAAAAAAAAAAAA